>VSMD01050278.1:0-104159 GCA_008750895.1 Mirza zaza
AATATTACTCTGATACCAAAACCAGGAAAGGATGCAACAAAAAAAGAAAACTACAGACCAACATCCCTAATGAATATAGATGCAAAAATTTTCAACAAAATCTTAGCTAACCGAATCCAGATGCTTATCAAAAAAATAATCCATCACGACCAAGTGGGCTTCATCCCAGGGATGCAGGGATGGTTCAACATACGTAAATCTATAAATGCAATTCACCACATAAACAGAAGCAAAAACAAAGACCACATGATTCTTTCAATAGATGCAGAAAAAGCTTTTGACAAAATTCAACACCCTTTCATGATACGAACACTCAATAAAATAGGCATAGAAGGGACATACCTAAAAATGATACAAGCATATATGACAGACCCATAGCCAACATCATACCGAATGGGGAATAATTGAAAGCATTCCCACTTAGAACTGGAACCAGACAAGGCTGCCCACTATCTCCACTTCTATTCAACATAGTGCTGGAAGTCCTGGCTACAGCAATCAGACAGGAAAGTGGAATTAAAGGTATCCAAATAGGGGCAGAAGAGATCAAACTTTCACTCTTTGCTGATGGTATGATATTATATTTAGAAAATCCTAAAGATTCAACCAAGAAACTCCTGGAACTGATAAATGAATTTAGTAAAGTCTCAGGATACAAAATCAATACACAGAAATCAGAGGCATTCATATACGCCAACAACAATCAAATTGAGAACCAAATTAAAGACTCAATTCCCTTCACAATAGCAACAAAGAAATTAAAGTACCTAGGAATATACTTAACCAAGGAGGTAAAAGACCTCTACAGGGAGAACTATGAAACACTGAGGAAGGAAATAGCAGAGGATGTAAACAGATGGAAATCCATTCCATGCTCGTGGATCGGCAGACTCGACATCATTAAAATGTCTATACTACCCAAACTGATCTACAGATTCAATGCAAAACCTATTAAAATCCCATCAGCGTTCTTCACAGATATAGAAAAAATAATTTTACGTTTCGTATGGAACCAAAGAAGACCCCAAATATCAAGAACAATTCTAGGCAACAAAAACAAAATGGGAGGTATTAATATGCCAGATATCAAACTATACTACAAAGCTGTAGTATTTAAAACAATCTGGTATTGGCACAAAAATAGGAATATTGACCAGTGGAACAGATCTGACAATCCTGGTATAAAACCATCCTCATATAACCATCTAATCTTTGACAAAGCAGACAACAACATATGCTGGGGAGAAGAATCCCTTTTCAATAAATGGTGCTGGGAAAACTGGATAGCCACTTGTAGAAGGCTAAATCAGGACCCACACCTTTCACCTCTCACAAAAATCAACTCATGCTGGATAACAGACTTAAACCTAAGGTATGAAACTATTAGAATTCTAGAGGAAAATGTTGGAAATACTCTCCTAGACCTCAGCCTAGGCAAAGAGTTTATGAAGAAGTCCCCAAAGGCAATCGCAGCAGCAACAAAAATAAATAAATGGAACATGGTCAAACTAAAAAGCTTCTGCACAAAGAAACAGTCATGAAAGTAAACAGACAACCTACAGAATGGGAGAAAATTTTTGCATCCTACGCATCTGATAAGGAGTTGATAACTAGAATATACTTAGAACTCACAAAAATCAGCAAGAAAAAAATCAAATAACCCTATTAAAAAGTGGGCAAAGGACTTGAACATAAACTTTTCTAAAGAAGACAGAAGAATGGCCAACAAACATATGAAAAAATTCTCAACATCTCTAATCATCAGGGAAATGCAAATCAAAACCACAATGAGATATATTTGGAGACTTTATCAAAAAGTCTCCAAATAACAAATGCTGGCGTGGATGCGGAGAGAGAGGAACACTCCTACACTGCTGGTGGGACTGCAAACTAGTTCAACCTCTGTGGAAAGCAATATGGAGATACCTTAAAGCGATACAAGTGAATCTACCATTTGGTCCAGCAATCCCATTATTGGGCATCTACCCAAAAGATCCAAGGACACTCTACAAAAAAGACACCTGCACTTGAATGTTTATAGCAGCACAATTCATAATCGCAAGGCTGTGGAAACAGCCCAAGTGCCCATCAATCCAAGAATGGATTAATAAAATGTAGTATATGTATACCATGGAGTACTATTCAGCTCCAAGAAACAACAGTGATATAGCACATCTTATATTTTCCTGGTTAGAGCTGGAACCCATACTACTAAGTGAAGTATCCCAAGAATGGAAAAACAAGCACCACATGTACTCACCAGCAAACTGGTATTAAATGAGCAGCACCTAAGTGGACACATAAGTACTACAGTAATAGGGTATTGGGCAGGGGAGAGGGGGGCAGGTATATACATACATAATGAGTGAGATGTGCACCATCTGGGGCATGGTCATGCTGGAGACTCAGACTTGTGGCGGGAGGGGGAAAGGGCATTTATTGAAACCTTAAAATCTGTACCCCCATAATATGCCAAAATAAAAAAAAAAGAGAATGGAACATTTGCTGAGTAGGTTTGCTATTGCCAGTGGGGTACTGGCGATACAATCTTGAATCTATTTTGTATGTATTATAAAATTGAGAAAAATAAGTAACTATGCCAGTGCTGTTTGGAACAAGTGTTTTCACTGAAGAAGAAGGGAAATACAAATGTTGAATAGGGAAATGTAAAGAAGAACCCTATGCCAGTGGATTTTAATTGGAAATACCTGTATTAGAATAAACTCATAAATACAAGTTCACTAAAAGTTAAGTCTAAAAACACAGATAACCAGTAGCAGTGAGCACATGTGTCACCTAGATCTTGGTTTGTAAGTACTATTTTCCACTAAAAGGAATGAGAGATCCTTAGAGAAAGACCTGATTCCTGGTCTGGGGCAAGAAAAGTATAAAATAAATCTGAAGTATCTTGTATTGCTAGAAAGCAAGGAATACTTAAAGAATGAGAAGGTCATATAAAAAGGACACAGTGTTCACATGAAAGGGATCCTACTGGCCAAACTGAAAAGACATTGAACACCAATGATAATAATGACAGCAATGTCATATAACACACTGAGTAAAAATAAATCTGCTTTTACATACTGAAATTTAAAAAAAGAGAAAGAAATAGGAATAGGGGAAACTCTTCTTTCCAGAAAAAAAACACCTAATAAATGAAGAAGGAATGATAGAATTAGAAAATTAATGTTTAGTAGCCCTCAGTATAATGGATGTTATCAATGAACAACATCAATGAATGCATATTAAGATCACTGGGTGAAACTCATTTGAGGGAGAATGATAATCACAAATTATCAAAATATCACCCCACAAGTTGCCTACTAATTTCAAGGTGAAATTGTATCTCTATAAAGAAGAGATGTGGTGGTCACTCCTTAACTAAGTAATCAAACTTAACATAACCAATAGTGGGATAACTTGACACTATCTACTTCCTGATAAGATGCAATATGTGTGTGTACTAAATATACACACGTATAGTATTCTTGCAAAAAAAAAAAAAAGTTTAACTCAGTCTAATTATGAGGGGAAAAATTAGAAAAATACAGAATATGAAACATTCTATAAGATAACCAGCCAGGATTTTTTAAAAAAAATTTTTAAGTTAATGATACATAAAACACAAGGTGAAAGATTTATACGATCTGAAGAGAAACCAGAGTACGGTCTGGGGGATGGGCATGCTTGAAGCTCTGACTGGGGTGGGGCAAAGGCAATATATGTAACCTAAACATTTGTACCCCTGTGATATGCTGAAATAAAAAAGATTTTTAAGAAAATCAAAAAGAAAAAAGAAAAAAAATGATATATAAAACAAATATGGAGAGGAACCATTCTAACTTGAAAAAGTTTGAAGGTTAATAATAGCCAAATGCAATGAGTGAAACATGATTGGACTATGAATTGAAAAAAAAAACCCATAAATTTTGCGACAATTGTTGAAATTTACATATGGACTATATATAAAGTAGTATCATTGAAATAATATTAATTCCCTTACTTCTGAAAATGTCATCATGATTATGTAGGAGAATATCCTTATTCTTAGGAGAGGCATGCTGCTTTATTTAGCAGTGATGTGTCATGTGTCTAAAATATACTTTCAAATGGTACACCAAAAATTATACAGAGAGGAAGGAAGAGAGTAAGGGAGGGAAAGTGGGTGAGACAGAAGAAGGGAGAAAGGAGAGGAAAGGGGAGAAAGGGAGAGAGAGAGAAAGAGAGAGAGAGAGAGAGAGAGATAGAGAGAGAGGGAGGGAGGGAGGGAGGGAGGGAGGGAGGGGCAGGCAAATGTGGCCAAATGTTAAATGGTGACTCTTGATGAAAGGAGTATAGATGTTCATTTTACTATTCTGTCAATTTTTCTATAGGTTTGAAATTTGTTTATTTTTAAAATTATTTATCTATTTGTTTATTTTTTAGAGACAGGATCTCTGTCGCCCAGGAGTGCAATGGCCCAATCTCCTCAAACCCTAGGGCTCAAGGGCTCCTCCTGCCTCAGCTCCCTGAGTAGCTGGGACTATAGGAGCACCACCACGCTGGGATAATTTTTAATTAATTTTAGAGATGGGTCTTGCTATGTTGCTGAGGCTGGTCTCTATCTCCTGGCCTCAAGCAATCTTCAGGCTCCTTAAGCACTGGCATTACAAGGCATGAGCCACCAATCCTGGCCCCTTGTTTGGAAATTTTTAAAAATAAATTTGAGGGCCGGCGCAGTGGCTCACACCTGTAATCCTAGCACTCTGGGAGGCCGAGGTGGGGGCGGGGGAGGTGGATTGCTTGAGGTCAGGAGTTCGAAACCAGCCTGAGCAAGAGCGAGACCCCGTCTCTACTATAAATAGAAAGAAATTAATTGGCCAACTAATATATATAGAAAAAATTAGCCGGGCATGGTGGTGCATGCCTGTAGTCCCAGCTACTCGGGAGACTGAGGCAGGAGGATTGCTTGAGCCCAGGAGTTTGAGGTTGCTGTGAGCTAGGCTGATGCCATGGCATTCACTCTAGCCTGGGCAACAAAGTGAGACTCCGTCTCAAAAATAAATAAATAAATAAATTTGAGCATTGCAACTATTTCTTCCAGCCAGGTGCAGATTTTTAAAATGAGTAACAGTGGTTTCAAATGAAGTCATTTGAATTTATTGCCAAGTAGATATGAGTGCCAATTGTTTAAATATAATTATTGTAAAACTATGAAAAAAAAGAGCAATTAGGAGAGGAATTAGAGATAGTAAGTATAGAGAACCCTTTCAAGGAATTTTTCTTTTTGTAAAGAAAAGAGAAATGAGCAGTAGCTAGAAGGAAAAATGAGGTCAATATATGGTTATTTTAAGATGTTAGAAATGACAACATGCCTTCATTCTGTATTGGAAAGATCCAGTAGAAAAAAATAAAATTGATAAGATAGGGGTGGTAGAAAGCAGTATCCTTGAGTATATGACATGGGAGAGGATTTGAGCACAAGTGCAAGGGTGGCTTTAGCTAGCAGGAGCATAGACTGTTCATCTAATAGTCATAGAACATAAGTACAAGAAGAGACAGGTCAGTAGGTCAACATGGTGAGAACTTATAGATGATTCCTATGATTGCTTCATTTATCAGTGGGTGAAGAAGTAAGATGCTCTGCTGATGGAAAGGATGAGGGATGTGCTGAAGTTTTTCCCATAACATGGAAAAAGATCAGATCAGAAGGTATGAAGCAGCCAAGGTAGAATGGATGTGGATGGGATAGTAAATGGGCTAGGAAAATACTATAATATATAGTTGCCAGCAGCATTAAGGGCCATTTGAGATTTGTAATCACAAATATAAAGTAGGAATAGCTAGCAATATTGTTATTTTTTTCCTACCACATTAATATACATGAATACAGGCCTGGTGTAGGCAAAATTGGGGGTTTATGAAGTTTTAGATTTATAAATCCAAAGTTTTTGATTTATGAAGCTTTGGGCATTTATAAGCAAGTATACTAAAGACAGAGAGTCAGGGAATTCAGTTTATATAAAATAGAGTGATGATAATGAATGACCATGAACTTTTAGCTGGAGAAGGATAATTAAGGACATGGTGGTAGGGATGATGAAAAGATGGTAGGACTCATAGGTCTGATGCACTGCAGTGGCTGAAGTTATTTTTGAAGTTAGGGTCCTAGAGGAAGTGAGCTGGGAAAACTGGAGGGGGTAGCCAAAGTTTGATGCTTGAAATTGATATTGAGAGTGTTGCATTTTACAAGTGGTTTTGAAAGAAAAAGAAAAAGGAGAGGGAAGGAAGGAAGGAAGGAAGGAAGGAAGGGAGGGAGGGAGGGAGGGAGGGAGGGAGGGAGGGAGGGAGGGAGGGAAAGAAAAAGCAAGTGTGGCAGTCATTCATAACATGAAGTCTATATCTGACCTTAGATGGGAGTAGGTGGATGAGGTCAATAGAGCACTGGATAACTGGAGGAGAAAAAGTCAAGGAATGGAGCAACTAGGCTATTAGAAGTAACATCTATGTGGATATTGAAAGCACCAAGAATTATGACTGGAATATTACTAGATGAAGAGCCAGCAGTTAAGATGGTCAAGAAATGAGGGTGCGTGACATGGATTCAGGAGATGACTGCTACAGTACAGAGAGGTAGTAGGTGATAAAATTTGATGGCATGAGATTCTAAGCTGAATGTAATTAAGCAGATGGGAAGTAGAGTGGTCTAGAAGTGGCAATGAGGATCAAAGAAGAGAATTTATTTCAAGGCCCAGTAGTACCAAAGCTAAGGAGAAACCACAGCTATAATGCATTTCGAGAAGAATCAGTCAAAATAATGTCCTCAGAGAGAACCAGTTTTCGGTTAAAAAAAAAAAAAAGGTAAATTTTCAGAAAATAGGCTGAGGATATAGGGAATTTTGCTAATGACTGACCAGAGGGAATAGTGGAAGGGTTTCAGGAGTTGAGAAGGGGTAGAAATAGCATAATAAAAATAAATCTAGAGAACAACATGGGAGCTTGTCTCTGAGTGAAAAGAGATGACAGAGGAATTCTGAACTTTGGGAAACTGACATAGAATATGAAGCTATTTTTCCTTTTTTTTTTTTTTTTTTTTTTTTGAGACAAAGCCTTGCTCTATCATCCTAGCTGTAGTACAGTGGCATCATCATAGCTCATTGCAACCTCAACCACCTTGGCTCAGGGGATCCTCCTGCCTCAGCCTCCTGAGTAGCTGGGACTACAGGCCCAAGCTACTGTGCCCAGCTAATTTTTTCTATTTTTTGGTAGAAAAAGGGTCTCACTCTTGCTTAGGCTGGTTTTGAATTCCTGTATTCAAGCAATTCTGTCTCTACCTAGATTGATAGGATTATAGGCATGAGTCATGAAGCCAGGTCTTATTTTATTTTATAGCAACAGACTCTCACTCTGTCACCCAGACTGGAGTGCAGTGATATGATCATAGCTCACTGTTACCTTAAACTCCTGGGCTCAAGCAACCTTTCCGCCTCAGCCTCCTGAGTAACAAGGACTACAGGAAAGAGCTGTCACTCTCGGCTTTTTTTTAAATTTTTTGTAGAGAACGGGTCTCCCTATGTTGCCCAGTCTGGTCTAAAACTTCTGGCTTCAAGTGATCCTCCTGTCTTAGCCTCCTAAAGTGCTAGGATTACAGGCCAGGCCCGAGAAGTTAAGTTTGATGGTCTTGTGGCACATAGTGGTGATAAGGATATAACTTGAGGGTGAGGGGTTAGGGTCTTGTCAGAAATATTCAGAATTCCAGAGCTCTCACTTACCTAAAACTGATGTCTTCCTATAAGTACAGAGCCACATAGAGACCCCTTTTGACCTGTCCCAGGGCAGATATGGAGACCAGAGACAAGGGGCAGTTGCTGTCTAGTGTGAGAGTTTCTTTCCACCTGCTTTGGATTATCCATAGACAGAGGAATCAAGTTTCGGGCTTTCTACCCCTTTTGAAGACAAATCCACTCCTGAAGCCCATGCTTCTCAGGAGATCAGAATATTGGGACGATACTTGTGCTGCCAATGCTCCTAGCTCTTGCATGGATCAAAGGCTTGAGAGAACCAAAGGGCAACGAGGATTACTAAAAATTAGCAGTGAGTAAAGCATATTCATGTTTTCTTTTCTTTCTTTTTTTTTTTCCAGACAGAGTCTCGCTTTGTTGCCCAGGCTAGAGTGAGTGCCGTGGCATCAGCCTAGCTCACAGCAACCTCAAACACCTGGGCTCAAGCGATCATTCTGCCTCAGCCTCCCAAGTAGCTGGGACTACAGGCATGTGCCACCATGCCCAGCTGATTTTTTCTATATATATTAGTTGACCAATTAATTTCTTTCTATTTATAGTAGAGATGAGGTCTCGCTCTTGCTCAGGCTGGTTTCAAACTCCTGATCTCAAGCAATCCACCCGCCTCGGCCTCCCAGAATACTAGGATTACAGGCGTGAACCACCGCGCCTGGCCCCATGTTTTCTTATGGCTATGATGGAACTCTTTAAATATGGAAAGTTCAGTTAGAACCTCCAGGTGATTTTTTTTAAGTTTAAAAGTTAGTTACTTTCTATCATCAACATCAGAAACACAATGGCCTAATCAGAAACTGTGGACATTTTGAAACATACTAATATTTAAGAGGAAATTAAAAGTGAGTCTTGCTCGCTATCAACGTTAAAAATCACAAATAGACACACACATACTGAGTCACTGTAATAATTCTCTAGTCTTAGTTCGCTGAATCTCTGAAGATTCAATTTGGCATCAAATAACAGCCCATTCTTCTCTGCCACACGGGTCATTTGGAGCTGATGAGGAATAGATAGCACTATCTACAGAGAAGAAAGAGGTGCTCTCAGGTAACATTCTGTTTTGAGAAAAGCCTGGGAATGTAAGTTTCTTGATCTGTTTTTCTGAGCACCACTAACCAAAATTGGAGACTTTCACCATAAGGTCTTTTCTTAATTAATTAGGGGTTAGGATATCTGAGTTTGCCTCCAGTTCTGTCTCTAGCACTTACAAGTCATCAAATTATTCTTACCTGCAATTTCTCCATCCATGCAAATGAAAAACAAAACTTACCCAAAGCATTAAAGGGGATTTCTGAGTCACTGCTGACTTGAAATCAGGATGTTTCAACTTTAGCCTCCAAGATGAACATGATCACATCTTCAGTTCCAGGCCTCAGCTATCAGGCAAGGGAAGCAAACTGCTCTTCTCAGAAGAGACCTCCCTTATGCAAAGAAAGGAGCCAGAGGCAGATGCCAAACTCCAAGTGGGAGGCTATAAGTAATGTCTACAAAATGAATTCGGTTCAAGAGGGATGAACACTCTTTTGTAAACAGCATACGAGGGTGCTGATGGGGATTTAGCTCACCTTATACCAATTCACCTAAAGCCAATTCTCCTGATGCCAATTTACCTAATTAAATCATCTAAAATTCACATTTTCTAGAGCAGTGGTTCTCAGTCCTAGCTGTGCATTAAATGATTCTAACCTGGGGAATTTTTAAAAAGACTAATAATGCCCAGGCGAGAACTCCAGAGATTCTGATTTATTTTGCCTGTGGTAGAACCCAGGCATTGTCAGAGAAAGTTACAAGACACCCAGTTAAAATTCAATTTTAGATAAAACAAATAATAGTATTTTCATATAAGCAAATATACTCAGAAAAGAGTAAACTCACATGTCCTATATGAAATGCCTTGAATTGGGAAAATTACACTGTAATCTAATTAAACATTAGGTAGGTTCACTTTATTTAAATTGATTTTTTGCCTTGGTGATTTTCTGGGTTGTTGTTGGGAGTTTCAAGTGTAATCTGGCTCTCACTGGAGCCAAGAAGATGAGAAAAGGGTTTAATAAAAAGGTTGTATGGGAAGAAGAAGGGAGAAGAGGAGAGGAAAGACAAGGAGAGAAAAAATGTGGAGGTGGGACTGAAAAGAATCAGTGGGGAAGAGAAGGAGTATGAGAAAGAGGATGAATTAGACTTGGGAGAAGGAGGGAAGAGAAGGAAGAGAAAGAAACAGAAATTGATTTCCAGTCACTCAAAATGGGCTTAGGTATCACATTGTCAATTTTTTAAAAACAGCTTACATTTATTAAGTGCTGCCTCTGAGCCTGACATTGATCTAAGCTCTTTACAGATATTAATTCTTTTAACTCAATTATCTCCCTTGATACATAGTTAAACATTAGTGTCAAAATGTACTTCATTGATATTGTTAACTCATATTACAAATTCTTTGAATAAATATTAATATAACACTACAAGGAGCAGGCTCCAGGTCTGCTACTTAGGGAGTTAATCGTACTTCTATTAATGTACGCATGGAATCAGAAACAATGACACATGGGCTCCTTTTCAGGAAAGTGGAAGACAAAATCATGCAGCCTTTGGTTTGGTCATTACGAAGACTGAAGGGTAGAGCCCTAGAAGCAAAGCATTTGGCCTTTTGTACTTGATGGTTTCTAAGCTCCTGATCCCAAAAGCCCTCTGGGATACAGGCCTAATGCACTATGTTTCTTTGACTGAAATGTCAAGTCTGCATTTATTACAGTAATTATCCACTGCACGAATATATGGACTGAGCATTGATTCTGAGATCACACACTGTAATCTATCTAATATATCCACTGGGCCAAATAACACTATCAATTTTTCACACTATTTCAAAGCCAAATTTTCTGCTGACATTTAAGGGCATCTTGTATTCTGGTAAATAGTTGACACTATAAGTCATACCAGTCAAATTAGAATCTTTTGATGGAAGAGATGGGGAAATATGTATATTTATGGTAATTAAAGAAATACGAATTAAACTACAATCCTTTGCTCATCATGTTTTCAAAGATGAGAAGAGATTAATAATATCCAGTGTTGGGCAAGGTATAGAAATTCTCATAAACTATTGGTAGGAATATACTGCATTTCCAGGGTCCAATTTTGAAATATGTATAAGAAGTTTAATATTCATATTATTTTGCTTAGTAATTCTACTTTCTGGAACTTATCCTGAGGGAATAATTGGACTAATATGCCAAATGTGATAAAAGAATATTCATGATAGTAAAAATTTGAAAAACCTTTCTTAGCTATTAACAGACAATAGGTTAAATAAATTACAGTATAACCATATCATAGATTACTAATGCAAATAATCAAAAGGATTTATATTTATGTGGGAAAAAGCAAGTTACAGAAAGACTAGTATGATCCTTTACAAAGTATATACATATTTACATATCTACATATTTACAGAAAAAGTGCATCTCCTTCTTACTGATGTTCTTTTCTAAGCAGAGGGAACTCAGAGTTATGCCCTTACCTTTTCTATGCCCATTTAGTCACTCTGCCTCATGAGGTTGGAGTGACTTATTTGATTGACAATTTGGGGAAGAATAAATAGCTAATAGCTGGCTCAGCTATGCCTCTTTTCTTCCTGGAATTGAGCTGCCTGCTGGGAATAATAGTTCTTTTCTGCTTCTCTATGCCGTCTTTCTTGCCTGATACTGGAATGAAAAATCTGACTAATTCTGGGGTTCATTTAGCAATCCCATTTGGCACTCACACTAATCTATGTCCTCTAATTCATCTTTATCATTAATAAAAGGAATATTTTTGCCTTCTTCTGCCATTCTTTTGTCTTATTTTTCAATTAATTCAGTACCCTGGGCAAGGGAGAAGACTGCTATTTATTGGGTTCTTTCAAGCACCCAGTTATATATGCATCAAAAAAGGAATGGAAGAATAAATTCCAAACTCCTAATGGTTTGGAAACTCTCTGAAGATATTTCACTTGCTACTTTCTAAAGTCTAGATATCTGTATATTTCATTTTTAAAAAAAATAAAAGATTGTGTTACTTTCAGAATCAATGAATGGAAATCAATATTGATATTTCCATTTTGAATAAAAAGATGAATAAAACATATATAACAATGAAATACTACTCTCTATATAAAGTTAGCATGGCCTCCCTAAATTATAGTTCTTAGGGATCTTAAGGATATAATGAAATGGGTATTGTCATTAACTCCTAGTGGCCTCTGATCTTGCAGTATGATAATAGGAGAATAACTGCTTTGTCATTGACTAGCTGTGTGACTTCGAATGAGTCATTCACCTTGCCCTGGACCTCAATTTTATCATTTGTAAATAAGTTTCCTTTAGGCCCTAACTTTGTAAGGTTCTATACACTGATGTTTAATATATGTCCGGGAAATATCAGCTATCAGCTATTAAAGTTGTCTCTAGGTATCTGATCTCCCCATTTCTGAGAATTCTCTTTTTTACCCCAGACCTCTGGCTCACAGCTGATGGGACCACAGGTGGCTACTTGACCCAATGTGATTCAATCAGTTTTCCTCTCTCCATGAAGAATTTAGAATTGGGAATTAGAAATAAAAGGTAGGTTATTGTGGACCACTAGAACCTAGGGTGTATAAATTTAGAAGCTGTGAAGAAAAAAAGGAGAGAGAGTTGATCTATAGTGATAGGGAAGAATGAAACAGATTAATGGAGAAGGGACAATTAGAGAAGATAAATTTATAAAGGAATTCTTCTGGTTCTTGAGTTACTGGTTCTTGTGTCTTCTGGAGGCCTAGCCTCATTCCCATCTTTAGCTTCAACCAGTCAACCTTGTGCCCTTATAATAAATTGTCCTTTTTTGCTTAAGCTAGATGGAATTGGTTTCTTTAACTTGCAATCTAAGAATCTATTCTACAATTCGCATCTCTGCCATCAAAAATGTTCCTATCCCCTATCCCCTTGCTGCTATCATTCCAAATCTATGCAGAGAAAGAAGCGGAGGGATCCTAATTTTATCTGATTTAAATTTAGCCTGTATAAGACCTCCTCCCCATCCTATAAGCATCCCCAGGCAAGATTTATCCCAGCTTCTGCTCCCAAACATGTGCACCACCCACCTGTGTCCTAGAACTGGCTCATCAGATATCTGAGTTGGGCTGTGAAAGGAAGGATGGAGCTTCCAGACTCCAAGATCCCAGGAAGATGGGCCCTGGACTTAAGGAGGACAAACAGGAAGGTGATCTGGAAAGCTATGGCAGTTGAGAAGAAACGTGTGCTTTGTCTGGTTAATGAACGTTGTTAGCCATAGACAATGGAATAAACCTAAGGACTTGGAAATGCAATTCTTTCTTGAAAGACTGGTTTGGGGGATAAAATAGGATCAATAATTTAGTAAGGAAGATCTTAGAAAGCTTATGAGCCAGATGATTTTGTAGGTGAGATTTAAAAAAAAAAAAAAAAAACACATGAATAGCTGCCTTGATACTTGGCTCTCTCAGATTCATTATTTGATAAGCAATTTATTTTTCTTAAAATGAAATCAGCTCCACAGGTACGAAATTCATATGTCTACTTCTCAGCTAAGAGGTATAAATAACAACCTAGAAGAAAATTAAACTGCTTTCTACCCAATATTCAACCAGATGATATTAGAATATCATAGGTCTAAGCAAGTATTTAAATTGTCTTTGAGGCTTCCTCTTTCATACATACACCGTAATCTGTGATTGGATGGAGAAGTCTTTGGATGAACTGAAGCTCCCATGAAATTATTCTGGATAAGTAAATGAAGACAAATCTTTCTTACCTTTCTCTGTCTTTCTTGTGAAAGTCTGTCTCTGTTTTTCATCATTCATCTATAAACAGAACCATAATTCATTGTCAACACTAGAAATGAGTATGAGTTCATACTCAGAAGGATGTGATTATTTTAGAGGGAGTCATATAATGTTCACAACAGCCTTACAAATTTCCTCTTTGGGATACACCCAGACAAGGTTTTATAAATCTCAGGCACTGAATTTATCATTGCAAACAGGTGCTAATTTTTGTTTCTAGTAGCAAAAATCTGGGTATAACCCAAATGTGGTTGATAGAGAAAAAGATAAATGCATTATGACATTATGACCCGACATTATATGTAATTTATACAGGAATTTAAAAGAATGATTTAGAGTTGACCTGGGGAAATATTCATGTTATTGTAAGTTAAAAAAATCTACAGGATAACAAGCTTGGTATCATTTTATTTGTATATAAGAAAGAAAACAAACATATGTCTATGTGACATTTTATATAGAGATAGATATAGATATGTAAATGTGTACATAGAGAAAAATGTGGAAATATGCACTTGAAATTGTTAATGGTAGATACCTGTGTAAGGGAGAATTAGAAGAAGCTGGTGAAGAAAGTAGTAATTTTTCTTTATATGCTCTGGATTCTTTATTTAAAAGAACACATTTTTATAACAAAAATTCAAAGTCACATAAAATGAAATAAAGTCTAGTGAAAGCAAAGTGTAAAAATGAAGGTTGTTTAATCAATCCTCCTGTATGTTTATGCATCAGTTTTCAATTTTCTTTAGCTATAAGACCAGCTACTGGCTGAGTGGTTGTCTGAATTGCTCATGTTCTTTGTAGATTGATGATCCCCAAGTCAAATGATCATCGTGAAACCTAACAAATTACTGGGCTTTATGTTTTTCACTACCCACTCTTTTTTATTTTTTTGTGTAGGCTAGACTCCATATTATGGAAGTAAATCTACCAGTGTCCATCTCAGAGGAGCTTAAGTTCAAAGACAAGCTCATGGACTTTATTAGGGCAAAAGACTTTTAAGATTTCATATTTTAGCAGGCACTTATTTTCACATGGATCAACCCCAGGAAAAAATTGGAAATGGCATGGATTTTACCTAACTGGTTATAACAACAAGGTTGCTGTGCACCACTTTTAGGCACAATTCCAAAGAAAGGACAGCACCATGCTCATTTACTAAGGCCTCCCTCCTAATTATAATAGCAGTCTTTCTCTCTCTCACTCCCTCTCTCTCTTTCACACACACACACACACACATACACTTTAATGAATAGGAAAAGTTCTCTGAGTCTAATAGTTAAATCTCTGAAAAAGGGATGAGGAAATAGAATAAAATGATTATTAATATTTATTATTATGGTGTGTCGAACATGCTCAAAACTTTTCAGACTATCTGCTAAATCTTCCCCACATATCAATAAGATCAGTACTATGATTATGACCATTTTAGACATGAGGAAATTGAGATTGAAAAACTGAGAGTGGCTTGCCCAAGGTTCCCTACCTGCTTAGTGACAGAGATATAACAGTTTATTTATAAGTAGAGTCACTATACATCGCAGCTAGCCTGGGGCAGTGTCAGTTTAATTCTTGAATCCTGAAGTGATTATTAATGGTGTCTCTTGTTCTATTTCAAAAGTGGACTAAGCAAATTATACAGTCACTCTATCTCAAGGTTTCTCAATCTTGGTACTATTGGCATTTGGGGCTGAAAAATTATTCGTTGTGGGTGGCTGTCCTCTGCATTGTAGGGTGTTTAGCAACATCCTTGGCCTCTACCCACTAGATGCCAGTAGCACCCTCCACCCCAAGTAATGAAAAACAAAAATGTGTTCAGATATTGCCAAATGTTCCCTGGGGGGCAAAATTGCTTCCGGTTGAGAACCACTGCATCTAAAGCCTGTGCTTACAACACTTTAACTACATGAGGACAATATAATCTATTTGTTATAGAAGATGTACTATGGACTGAACCTAGACAGTACAGTGACTGGCATATACCCTGTACTCAATAAAAGTTAATTTCTCGGAGCCAAAAGGATTCTCGATTGTAGAGAGGCACGAATGCTAAACAAGATAACTTGAGAGAGTCTAGTGATAAAAATTGGTTTCTTGCAATTCTTACTAGAGAAGACAGAGATAGTACCCTGGCAAGTGACCCAGCAACCTTCAGGCTGTCTGTTCCAGTAAGATTGTGAAGTTTGATTCTTGATTCCATTGAGTGTTTTTGCCCCAGTACTGAACATAAAAGCCAATGTGATAGCCAGAGAGTAATACAGTAAGTTTCACACTATAGCAATCTTCTTCAGTAATAATAGCTAACAATAATCAGTGTTCTATTTCTCCTACTCTTATACTTAGAAATGACCACCATTTCTTTCATACCACCATTTTCCATTTATTAGCAATAACAGAGGAAATACCAATAGCACCAATTCAAAATGAATCCACATGATGTGTTTTATCCTTACAGCTGTAATAACTAGTAACTAACATGGATTGGAAAGCACTTCACAAATGTAAAAAGTGCTGTACAGGTACATTATAATTATCATCCATTAATAAATTAGCCCGATTCTCCTAGTTCAAAAGGCACGTAAGGTCAGATACATGGGCTTCAGTGGGGCAAAATGATCACAACCTACAATGTAGCAATGGTTCACATGTGTTGGCAATAAGTTTTACCCCATGCAATCCTGCAGAGCTGAAGTTACACACCCTTCAAAATATGGGAGAATGAAGCTAAAAGTAGACAAGACAGTTTTTTTTTTAGATTTAATGCTTTTTTTAAATAACAGACTCCTACTTCTTTTATATTAATGTTTAAATAGATAATATAATTAATCAAACCTCTAACTTGTACATTATAACAAAATTAAAATGTCTTATTTAAAGTAACATTAAATTTTATTATTTTCTATGAGCTGATATTCCAGCTATCACTAGAATTTCAAAGCATTCTGCAACTTCAAGGAGGTCAGATTGGTAAAATTTGTGCTTGCATATCTTGGGAATATTTTCAGTATTCATTCCAAAATTGCTACTAGAAAACAACAGCTTTATCCATTCCCTTGCCAGCAGGAGTCTTGGCAAGAGATGGCTCTTGGCTGGACCATAAATAAAATTCCTTGAATCACCAGTATCTTGATTTAAGAAAGAAATTTTACTGTGTCTTTCATACACAAAAGCTGATTAACAATGGTTAAAAAAAACACTACTCCACTTTTTCACAGGTGTACAAAAGGAAATATAATGGAATTACATTCAACAATAAAGCTTAAAGTTCACTCTAGGTAATAGTTGCATTAACATTCACATACACAAGCACAGAGTAAGTATATTTCAGGAGTCTTATAATAGCATACAGCATACATATGGGAGATTGATTTCAGGTAACATCATAGGTGTTAGTAAGATTAGCAATTCAGAGTGTTATAGAAAAGTAAAACTAAACCAAAGAGAAGGTGTAGGCTAGCACACCAAGACAAATCACAGAATCAGAGGATTGAAAAGTCTGCTCACTGTATGTATGAGAAAACAATATTTTTCTTCAATTTCAGGGTCTTGATATAGTTGGTTAGAGAAGGTTGTGTATTCAAAGTGCACATAATTGTTTCTTAGAAAAGAGAGAGAGAAAGATTCTTTTATTTAATAATTAATACATGCAAGAGGCAGCCCCAGAGTGACCTGAAAGAGTAAAGCTTTGATTGGCAGGTGGCCGATATAATACAGATGTTTCAGGCAATTCTCTTAAAGCACTTCTGTAGCAGCAATGATCATTTAAATGGCTGTAGACTGAATTCTCTTTTAAGGAGAGTTTAGGGGAATTGTATTCATCATATTTCTCTTTAAAGACTTATAGCTATAGACTTTCTGTTTTTTTAAATAAATCTATCAAACAACAAACAGCATAAGGTGAGGTGTTGGGGTTTCCTTTTTCTTTTGCTTTTGCATATGTATTGTCGGAAAAGGATCTGGCCTTTTCATAACCATTGTGTGCAAAAGAATTTTTAATAAAGTGAGCACAGGACATATATAGAAAACACATCAGATCTGCTTCCGTCGCCCTGGCTGGCCCTCTGTTAAACACTGAACTGTTGGCTGGTAGGTATAATGCAGGTTTTCGGTGTACACCACAATACACCACAGCCAACAGACTCTAGGGACTCCTAAAGCCTTGTCAGTGGGGGTAGTTTTGTCTCCTAAAGGGTGGCCACCACCTCTTGAGTTGTAAGATTTAGAAAGTCTGGGCCCTCTTAGTTTCACATTTCCCCTCCCGACTGGTAACTTCGCTGTTCATTTGCATTTGTTTCTCAGCCCTTCTTGTACCACCTAGCCTAATCTGCCCATCACAGCCAGTATCTTCTGACACTCGCATACCTGCAGGGGCCACACATTCCCAGTGGCCACAAACACCCAAGCTGCTCAATCTCAAAACCTTTCAGCCTGCCCTGCAAGTGTCATCAAGACAGGATCCCCGGAGCACAGGGCAGAGAGTCCAACCTCTCACTGGCGGGGCTGGGAAGCCTCTCCTTTGCGGCGGAGGAGAAAGGAAACTTGGGTCTGCTTTTTAGGTTCTGAAAACAAGCCAGAGTGGAGAGAAAGAGTTAACACCAGACTTAGTAAAGCTTTAAAGACAAAACCCGTTAAATGCGATCTAGACAAACACAGGGAACTTTCTGCAGATTTCTGAGGTCTCTAAGAGGGCTCATGTAGGTAGGAAAAAGGAGCAGGGAGTTGCTACATGGAAGAGATTTGCCATTATTACAAAAACTGGCTAAGTGGCTTGTTTCCATTCGATGACCTCACTGGTCACTGTTGTCAGTCGTGCTGTTTCCTTTCTCTTTTTTCTCCTGGGTCTTGTTACCCTTCTTCTTTTTCTTCTTTTTCTTGGTCTCCTCCTTTTTGCCGAAGGTTATGAAGTCACTTTTGTCAATTTGGCTGTTAGTAGGCTCCTGCCGGATGGAGATGATTGCAGGAGATCCTGGGATAATGAATTTGTCTGGCAACTCACCGGGACCGGATTGTTTGGGGTTGCCTGGTCCGTATTTAAAGGTCCAGCTGTTGCTGTTGACACCAGCACCGACGGGAGGGGACACCTCTCCTGCCTCTGGTTCTGAAAGATAAAACATCATGAATCAGCAACAGAGTCAACACAGGCCCCTGATGCCACACTACTGGTGGAGTATAGGAGAAGCTACACAGACAGGCTGCGGCCCCCCAAAATCATGGATTATTTCTTTGAGCCTAAAGGCAAGGCCAGTGTTTAGAAACAAGCAGGAGGGTAGATTTTCTCACCAGGATGTCGAGGAATCCAGTTTTCTAGTTACATATTTTTGGTTCTTTGTGAACATTTTCCTAAAGAATATGGTTGTGATTCTCTTTTTGGGAGTGGAACAGGAAATACTGGGCTAAAACAGAATATACTACTTTTAGTGTATGTATTAGAGAAAATTTTAGCTACAAATGTATTCTGATACCTACTGTATTCAACACAGAAGGTAAATTAGTTGAATCAATTATTTGATCCTAATTTTATTATAATAAACTTGAGGGGTGACGGGATGGAGCAGAGGAGAGGTAGGAATAAATGGGGGTATAGAAGGACACTACACAGTGTAAGAGGATGGAATCCTGTTACAAATTGGACCTATTTGGTTGGATAAAGCATTGGGAGCCAATTTTAATTTCTAAATCAAGTTCCCTCCCTTAATGTTTTCACAGTCTAGTTGGGACATACACTTAGGCAATCCTAAACCAATTTAATACATGCAATAACTAAGGTATGTGTAAAGTATTATGGGACTACAGAGGAGGAAATTGCTAATTATACTTGATAAAGTTAAAGGAGATTCCAAAGGAAAGGTTAAGTCTGCACCTAGTCTTGGGAAAATGATTATGCATCCACAGGGGTTTTCAATGCAAGACTTTCCCAAGAGTTTAGTTGGAAGAAATACCATAAAGTATATACCAATGACTTCTAGAAGAGTAGAAGTCAAAGCTAGAGAAGAAGAGTAATAATCTGTCTGGGCAAAGTGATCCAAGTGGCCATGACATTGAAGCCCTCTGACATAACAGTAGTGCTTAGGTATCTGAGACTGCCCAAGCTGGAGTGCAGTGGCACAATCATAGGTCATTGTAACCTTAAACTCCTGTACTCAAGTGATCCTCCCACCTCAGCCTCCTGAGTAGCTGGGACTACAGGCATGCACCACCACACCAGGCTAATTTTTTTGTAGAGATGAGGTCTCACTATGTTATCCAGGCTGGCCTTGAACTCCTGCCTCAAACAATCCTCCTGCCTTGGCCTCCCAAAGTGTGTCATCCCCTCTTTGAAACACACATGAGTTCTTTGTCATGTAGGAGAATAACCCCCACAGGTTCTTAGTTGGACTGGACCACTATTACAAAAGATAGATCAACAAGAGAAAAATAAAAGTTTATTAATATGCATATTTCTTATACACATGACAGACACCCAGAGAATGAGTAGTTCTCAAAGAGATGGCTTTGAATTCCAGCTTATAAAGCATATTTAAAAGAACAGTAAATTTTTAGAGAACCGACGAGACAAAGGAAAAGGACTTTGAGTCTTATTGGTGGCTACTTGGCAGAAAGCAAATAAATGGCAGATAAAAGCTAGTTACTAAAGCTTGTTAATGTAGATTTCCCTAGTACCATCGCCAGGCCTGTAAGAGTCTAAAGTTGTCTTCAGTGGTTAAATTTTGCTCTCCCTGGTGGTGGTGGTATTAGGGAGAGCAGGATACCTTTTATCTTTGTAAATCTATGTTCTTTTAGGGAGATGGAGGACAGAGAGCTTTCATATATCTGCCTCTTGTCTTCAGCTCAACAATCCTTCATATTTTGGGGTGGCATATTCTGGCTCCCCCACAGTCAAAAAATTCTCCTGACCTTTCTCTCTGGCTGGTCTTTGTCAATATCCTTTGCAGGATCTTCCTCCCGTATGTGTTAGAGCTTCCTTAGGTTTGGCCCTAGACTCGCTTCTCTGCTTACTCTTTACTCTCTCCTTTTGGGATCTCAGCCATGTCTGTGGGTATAAATACCATCTAAATATGCTGATGAGATGCAGATTTATATTTGAACCCCATATCTCTCTGTGCTCTAATCTCATGTATCCAACTGCTTATCTGGTATCTCCGCTTGGAGGTCTCATGGGGATCCCAACTGAAGGAATCTCAAGTTAAACTCCTGATTCCTACCATCTATTCCTTTCCAAATCATTCCAGTTTTGGTAAATGCCACCCCACACACCCCATTGCTCAAGCTAGGAAGTTCAGAGTTATTCTTCATTTTTCTCTGTTCTAGTCTTTATTCTCCATTTATGATACATCATCAAGGCCCATCATTTCTGCCTCTGAAATGTATCTTGTGTCTGTTTTCTTCTCCCCAGCTTCACTGCCACTGCTCTCCTTCAACGCCATTATCTCTCATGTGAATTATAGCAATGGCCTCCTCCTTATTCAACCTGCTTCCACATATGCTTTTCTCCAATCTTCCACATAGTAGCCAGAGTCATCTGCATTCTTTCAAGTCTTTCCTTCTTCCTAAAGCTTGAAGTATAGCACATACACAGTAAAATCCTTTAAAAATAGAAATCAGATTATATCATTCCCATGCTTAAAATTATTCAAAGGCTTTCTACTGCCTTGAGAAAAAAAATCAAACTCCTTACTGTGGTATATAAGCACCTTCAATAATCTTGATGTTTTTTCTTCTCCAATCTCATCTACAAATCTCCCTCTTACCACTATACGCCATCCACCCAGGCCTTCCTTCACTACCTCGAATACCCTTGGTATTGGTTGGTTATTTTTGTTTTTATTTTTTGTTTTTGAGACAAGGTCTCACTGTGTTGCCCAAGCTAGAAGGTGTGGCTATTCACAGGGACAATGATAGAGTACTGCCCCTGGAACTTCCAGGCTCAAACCTCAGCCTCCTCAGTAGCTGGGGCTGCAGGCACGCACCACCGCACCTAGGTCCTTGGACTTGTTTTTGCCTCAAGATCTTTACACATATGGTTTCCTTTTGTCTTGAATGACCTCTTGTCCATTCTTACCACGACTCCTCATTCTTCAAGTCTGTGCTTAAATGTAAGCTCCTCAGAGAGAATTCTATGACCTTCGTAGCCAAGCAGCACCCCCTTCACCAATTAGCCTCTATCACTGTAAAGTTCACAAAAGCAAGAAATATATGTTTATTCACCAATGTATAACCAATGCCTAGCACCATTCCTGGCCCATGACAAATGTTTAATAAATATTTGCGGATGGGTGAATGAAAAGACTGATACAAGAAGTGGAAGTGGTACCCACTCTTAGCAGACCAAACAACTCTCCACTGATGGCACATTTAGAATCCCTAAAGACAATGAGGTAATGCATGTAAAGTGCTATGTCTGATCCTTAGCACAATGCAAGAGCTCAATAAATGGTATCGCATATGGGAAATTATATATAGTGCAGCTAGGGTTATATATGGGGCTAGGAGGGTGAGATAGGATATTGCAAATTTATAGCAGGCAGTGGGGAGAGGGAACAAGAAACTTTCCTCTCTCCCCCAAACCCTTTCCTTATACCATGATTCCCCTGGCAGAGCTGACACTATAGCACTATGGAGATGAGTAATAGATATTTTTTCCCTGAGACTAATTTCCCTGATCTATCTAAGATAATCAAATCTGCAAATGAGCTCAGCCAGAATCTGCCTGTTTACCTTTCAAATACAGGCCCTGTCTCTAAGAGACTGAGACAAAATTGAGAAATACATTTAAAAGCCTCTGATTTGGCGCCCAGAACTGGGTTTCAGCACCACTCCACAGTCCTTTTGCTCTCACAGAGCCCAGGATGGAAATTTTTCTTTAACCATAGCCAGGACTCCACATGAAGCCCAAGGACTGTCATCCGGAGATGCAGAGCTCAGAGATATCTTCATCTTGCAGAGCTAAAGGACATTAATGGCTGTGTCTATTGGCAGAGGGAGCCTCTCACAGCAGGACTACCAAGAGTTAATTGGCTTCTTTTACAAGTCACTGAGCTTCCCCGGCCTTTTCTGGGAGTCTTGGTTCTATCTGACTCAACCTAAACTCCAAGAAGCAATCAGAGCTAGCCAGGTGCATCCTCCACATGTCCAGCTTCTGCAGAGCAGAACAAGATATTTTTCCAGTCCCTTGTGCCTAACCTGTTCTAGTTGTTGCATAAGCAAACATCTCTGAGGGCTCAGCCGTATCTGAACTGTGACTCATTCACAGCTTAAGGATCCAACAAACAACATTTACTGACCTAATCTGAGTTCCTTTTGGCTAAGAGCATGGAAGACACTAGGCCAGCTTTGCCTATAAAATGTCGTGCCTTTGGGGCAGAATCAAAGGGTATATACTCCCTTATGAAGAAGATGAGAAAGGAAGAAGCACATTTCTGCCCTTGACCCTAGCTGGGGGCCAGTCCCAGCAAATGGTCAAGCAAGGAAATGTCTTCTTTTAGTGCTGCCTCCTTTCCCTTCTCCTGGGATCTCCCAGGGATCTCCCACAAGTCCCCTCTCTTCTGCTCCCAGGCACTTAGCTCACCCTTAGACAAAAACTGAGATACAGTCAAGACCCAAATGAATGGATCTACTAGAGCCTAGAAAGAGGATTTTAGACACACATCAAGCTGGCAGGGGTCTGAATCTTTAGGCAGAGCCCTTCCCAGACATTCAGATTACAACCCAACAGGACTTAAAAGTTTTAATAGAATGTGATCACAAATATAAAAGATGGCTCTTCTCCTTTTCCTTCTTCTTCTGTATTGGCCAATTTCTTCACAATGGGTAGCGATGCATTTTAAAACCAGAACAATATATACTTTTTTAAAAAAACATATAGTTCTTCATTTTGACTTTTAAAATGACCCTCTAGAAGTAGCTAGCCACTACATGTAGTCCTATAATTCACTTTAGGTACTTCCCTTAGGCACTGCCAGGGGCCTTTTTCCAAAATTTCCAACTTTCCACTTGCATACTAAACTAACCTTGGCTGCCCAAGTTTATGGAGTTGAACCTCAGGGACTAGGAATGATTGGGCCAAAGGCTTTGCCAATGCAAATACCTGGAAAGGTCCAGAAGACTGTGAAGCAAATTCCAGGCTTGTAAATTCACCCTCAATCCCTATTCTGAGCTGTTCTGGACAATCACTAAGGCCAGGAGGAGCTTTTCTGACTTATACTGATTTTCCCTAATAGAACAATATAAAGTCATTTTGACCAAGGATACTACTTTCAAGAAAGCTCTCAGAAGAACATGGACTGAGGAAAGTTGGAGGTTGGTTAATTTTCTTTTCCTCTCTCCATCATGCTTTGTTCTCTGTTCTTGAGGGCCTGTCCTGGCTCTATCACCTACTAGTGTAGAATCCTGGTCAATTTATATAACTATGTCTGAGCCTCAGTTTCCTCATCCACAAAATGGAGATGATCACCTTCCTGTCTACATCACAGGGTTATCAGCATAGTTAACATTCACTCTGCCCTTCCTACCTGTGGCACAGAGCTAAGCAGATCCGCAGGCGATGTAATTTTTGGGCCTCACAAGAACCATATGAAGTAGATATTGCTAATATTTACGTCTGTGTTATAGATATGTCTGTTTCATAGACGGGAGGATTAAGAACCAACGGTCACATAATTACTAACTGGTGGAGCCTGGGACCCAAATCTAGGCAGTCTGATTCAAGCTATGAGACCCTGAGCTATATAACATCCTGAGCTATATAACAAGGTCCTTTGAAACCCCTAAAGCATATACATATGCAGCAATGATTATGGTTATTCTCTGTTTTGTTAGCATTTGGGAGACACAGAGATGCCGGCAGGGGCCTCCAAGCCAGAATCGGTGGAAAGGAGTGGAGGTGGGGGAGGGGCGAGGATGCAGCCCAGGCTCCGGGTTTCAGCCCCGCCCCTTCGCTCCCCATTCATCCCTTTGTTACCAGCTCTGGGGTTTCAGTGCTAAGGTTAATAAAGAGCTTCCAGAAAACCCATCGCTTTGATTAAAGCCGGGGACTATCTTGCCAGACAGCACTCTGGGGCCTGCCCTACCGCCCACTCTGCAAAGTCACTGCAGCCGGCAGCGGCTATTAAATGATTACAGCCGTTTCCGGCCCTGCCAGACAGCTCCTCGGGACTGCTCGGCCTCCGGTGCCCGCGGCTCCCGCGGCCCCGGGCTGCCCGGGAAAATGCCAGGGCACCGAAGGCTCGGCAGGTTCTGGGTTTGCAAGTGGGCGTCCGGGCTTTCCGCGCCGCCTCTCCTCCCCGCTTGTTCCTACTCCCCACCCGAGCCAGCCACCGCGGTGTTTCTCAAGCAGCCCGTGGGCGCCTATCTCGGCTTATAGTATGTGCTCGGCCTGCCCAAAAGGCAAAACCGACCCGCCACCAAGCCGCCGGAAGGCCCGGTTGTGGGACATCTCGCGCTCCCTGCCCGCCCTCTGCCCCGCCGACTGCAGGGCCTGTGGGCCGAGCGGACAAGCCCCGCCCTCCGCCACCCCCGCCAACCTTTCACGAATTGGGCAAAGCTAAGCAATCACGGCCCACAAAACACTGGAGGGTCGTGGTCTGAAACCCAAATCCTGCCCAGGATCACAGAGACGCGGGGAGAAAACTAAAACAACCTGGGTTAGCGTTTCCGGCATTTCCCGGCTGCTTTAGTCCTTCCATCGACAGGGGAAAGAATTTTCCATGGAAACAAGGGAATGTAAAAATATATTCCGTGTTCTTTGTAAGACCCTAGTCTCTGTCATCAGAATACCTAGGCTTAAACCTGACTCTATCATGTCAATGATGTGATGTTTAGCAAATTGTTTAATATCTCTGGGCCTCGGTTTTCATCTGTTAAGGAGATAATAGTACCCCCCACACACATACGATTGTTATAGGATTAAATGTAATTATCCCCATAGAGCACACAGCACAGTGCCTGGCACAAAGTAAAAACTCATTAAATTTCACTTGTTAGTAAGATAAGAGCAGCAGAAGATTCATTCGTTTAAGGACATTTTTTTTTTTTGAGGAAACTTTGTAATATATTTTTTAATTTTTTTATTTCAGCATATTATGGGGGTACAAATGTTTAGATTACATATATTGCCCTTGCCCCACCCAAGTCAGAGCTTCAAGCATGTCCATCCCCCAGACGGTGCGCAACGCACCCATTATTTGTGTTGATTGATTGCTTACCATGGGTTAAACAGTTTTTTGGCATTTTGCATATATATTTATTTAAATAATTTTAATTTGTTTAGTTAAAATTATTATAGATTTATTTAACTAATTGTAATTTGTGTAATTAAAATAATTATGAATTTATTTAACTATATATTTAAAGAATATTTATTTTATAGGTAAGGACTCTGAAGGCTTAAATTACAAGATGATTTGTCTTGACTCACACAAGGATTTGATAATGAAGATGAAACATTGTTCTTGCACTGATTCACTGGCTGAGTAATTGATCTTTTTTTGTTGTTTTCTTTTTTTACTCCTTATGAAGCCTTGCGATGGGGTGGAGACAGCTGAGCTCGATTCACAGGCCTAGCATTTTGGTCCCTAGAGTAGCTGGGGAGAGTGGTGCGTGTGCGATTGAAAGTCAGGTTTGGCAATGGGGAGGCCGATCTGATACCATCCCCAGAGGCTGCTGGAGCTGTTACTCCCGGCTGTTTCACCCTCTGTGGGTGGGATGTGTTGATGCGGAAGAAGATTTTGTGGCTGTTTGGTACTCCAGGCCACAGCTGGGCTAATTTTCAGCAATCTTGGAGCGGAAGAGATAAATACACTTGGCATATTTTTAAAGCCACAGCTCTTGCTTTGAGCCCAAAATAACTCTGCCATTTCTAGGGTAAAAGTATAAAGACATCATGTGCTGCGAACCCAGATTCGAACATTGGAATGGCTAGTCTCAAATGTTTCTAGCTCTCCATAGTCAGTTAAAAAAAATACAAAAAATCACATTTCTTCTCTCCATCACTCCTCCCAACCCAGCAGGGTTCAAGCTGCATGGTTTTTCTCTACCTTATTCCCTGGTCGTTTCCTGGACCTTAGCAACCAAGATCTAGGGAGGGCAATTTCCCTTTATAGTCTATTCTCAAAATACTCCCTCTTCACTCAGCAAGGATAACTGAATGTCTAAAATGTAGGTTCTGGGATCACACAGACTGGAGTTGGAATCTCAGCTTCACCATTTATTTATTATGTAACGCTGAGCAAGTCCCTGGGCCTCTAAGCTCCCTTTCTTTCATATGTAAAATAAAGATAACAACCATCTAATGGGATTGTGAGCATTAAAAAGAAACAAGGTTTATAAATCACACAGAACAATGTCTGGCATGCAGAAACTGAAATAAAGGATGAGTATTATTATTAACGCTATATAGTATTCCTTTCAGAGCCCAACCCCCACCCCCTTTAACCACCTATTCCTGGATTTAGTACTTCCAGAAACTCTCTTTTCCAAGGACCCTCCTCCTATTGGGCTCTTTCCCTCCCAGGGATTATTGAGGACTTCCAGCTGTGAAGTTGAAAGAAATAAAGAAGGCTGTTTAGACATGGTAGAAAGCACACTGGACTACTGGGTATCAAAAGCCTTGGGTTCAAAGCTCAGCTTCATCATTCTGCTTTCTACTATTTTTTATAATAATATTTGGTTGACATTGACCTGTAGTTTATTCATATGTAAAATGGATATAACAGTTACCTCCTAGAGGCATTGTTATTCATTCAACTAAACCTATTTATTATTTACAATAAATTTTTTTTTTTTAATTTATTTTTTTTGAGACAGAGTCTCACTTTATTGCCCAGGCTAGAGTGAGTGCCGTGGCGTCAGCTTAGCTCACAGCAACCTCAAACTCCTGGGCTCAAGCAATCCTGCTGCCTCAGCCTCCCAAGTAGCTGGGACTACAGGCATGTGCCACCATGCCCGGCTAATTTTTTTTCTATATATATCAGTTGGCCAATTAATTTCTTTCTATTTATAGTAGAGATGGGGTCTCGCTCTTGCTCAGGCTGGTCTCGAACTCCTGAGCTCAAAGGATCCGCCCACCTCGGCCTCCCAGAGAGCTAGGATTACAGGCTTGAGCCACCGCGCCCGGCCTATTATTTACAATAAATTAAACATTTTGCAAAGAATTGGGAATATAGATATGAATAATATTAGAACAGGTACCCTATTCTCAAAGAGTTACAGTGTAGACAAGTAAATGAATAAATACAATAATAGTTTTAAAAAATAAACAAGGTAGGGAAACTCTGGCATAAAGATGGCATTACCCTGATGATTAGCAATGTTGAGCATTTTTCAATGTTTTTGATTTTCTTTTGAAAAGTTTCTGTTCACGTCCTTTGCCCACTTTTTGATAGGGTTGTTTGATTTTTCTTGCTGATTTTCCTGAGTTCTATATAGATACTACTTATCGGCCCTTTATCAGACGTATAGCACGCCAATATTTTCTCCTATTCTCTAGGTTGTCTGTTTGCTCTCGTGATAGTTTCCTTGGCTGTGCAGAAGCTTTTTAATTTGATCAGGTCCCATTTATTTATTTTTGTTTTTGCTGTGATTGCCTTTGGTGTCTTCTTCCTAAATTCTTTCCCTAGGCCAATTTATCTCCAGTGAGAACAGCTTTTATCAAAAAGTCCCAAAACAATTAATGTTGGCGTGGATGTGGAGAGATAGGAATACTCATACGCTGCTGGTGGGACTGCAAACTAGTACAACCTCTGTGGAAAGTAATATGGAGATACCTCAAAGAGCTACAAGCAGAACTACCATTTGATTCAGCAATCCCATTACTGGGCATCTACCCAAAGGAACAAAGACATTCTATAAAAAAGACATCTGCACTCAAATGTTTATAACAGCACAATTCACAATTGCAAAGATGTGGAAACAACCCAAGTGCCCATCAATACATGAGTGGAATGATAAAATGTAGTATATGTATCCTATGGAGTTCTACTCAGCCACAAAAAACAACGGTGATCTAGCACCTCTTGTATTATCCTAAATAGAGCTGGAGCCCATTTTATTAAGTGAAGTATCACAAGAATGGAAAAACAAGCACCAAACATACTCACCGTCAAATTGGTATTAACTGATTTAACTGACCAACACTTAAGTGCACATATAGTAGTAGCATTCATCAGGTGTTGGGCAGGTGGGAGCAGGGAGGAGGGGATGGGTGAATTCACACCTAATGGGTGTGGTGCGCACCATCTGGGGGATGGACACCCTTGAAGCTCTGACTCGAGGGGGGGGTGGGGGGGAGGCAAAGGCAATATATGTAACCTATGTAACATTTATATCCCCCTAATATGCTGAAATAAAAAATTGTAAAAAGAAACAGAACAAAACAAAAAAAATTTTTTTAAAGATGGCATTAAACTCTCTAGAGACAGTATGTGCAGTGGTTAAGAGCACAGACCCAGAAGTCAAATAGCCCTGTTTTCAGATCCTGGTCCTACCACCTACTAGAAGTGTGACCTTATTGAACCCTAGGGGTTTCAGTTTCCTAAGCAGTAAAATGAGATGAATAATAAACTTATCTCTGGCGGTAGTTATATAAATTAAGGGAATTAAGATTTGTAAAATACTTAGATTAATACTTGGCACATGGTTTAAGTGTTTGATACAAGTTAGCTATTACTATTATTATTCACAAGCAAATTCTCTCCCCTACTGCTCCAGTATTCTCAACCCTGGGGGCTATCTGTTGATGATGATGTCACTGAGTTAAGAGACATATAGCACTAGCTGGAGCTGGGGGATCAGAAGGAAGTATATACCAAATGCAATCCAGCTCCAGATAAGAGAATGCCAATTTGATATTTTCATACTCTATGATGCCAGCAATCCCACTTCTGGAAAATATATCCTACATAAATACTATTAGGTATGCATAAGATATATGTATAAGAATGTGTATTGCATTGTTTAAAAGACATGGATACCACTGGGAAGTTGGATAAATAAGTTATAATACAGGCATACAACTTGTACTGTGCCCTTGTTAAAGAAGAATGAGAAAGGTGTGTTAAAACATGCACACACCACACATACACACACATGAGCTATATACAAATATGCACAGCATCCCATTTTACTTTTTGAAAACCTAAATATAGTCAGGTGCTGCATAATGACATTTTGGTCAATGACAGACCACATCTATGACAGACCACAGTGGTCTTATAAGATTATAATATATAATATTTTTACTGTATCTTTTCTATGTTTATATATGTTTAGATAGACAAGTACTTACTATTGTGTTACAACTGCTTTCAGTACTCAATACAGTAACATGCTGTACAGCTTTGTAGCCCAAGAGCAATAGGCTATACCATCTAGGTTTGTGTAAGTATACTCTATGATGTTCATACAATGACAAAATTGCCTACTGATGCATTTCTCAGAATGTATCCCTGTTAAGCAGTGCATGAACTATTTAAAAGAATGAACCCTAATATAAACTGTGTACTTTGGGTGATAATGATAGTTTCAATCATGATATCAATGTAATTTCATCAGTTGTAACAAAGGCACCACTCAGATAGGATATCAATAGTGGAGGAGATTGCACATGTGGGGGGATGGGGGTATATAGGAACTCTGTACTTTCCTCCCAATTTTGCTGTGAACCTGAAAAAAAAAAAAAGCTTCTCTAAAAAGCAAAGTTGATAAATTAAAAAATATATATTTGGAAGACACACATAAAATTGTTAACCGAGGTTGCCTCACTGAAGAGGAGTGGGGTTGAAGGAAATAAAACATTTTTATGCAAATAATGCTGTATTATTTAATATTTATATCAACAGTGTAACTCTATTTTATTTTGAAATACACTACTTTAACATTTATACTTATAAAAATTCTGGAGATACACACGAAACTATTGGTATTAATAGTAGTTGCTTGTGGGGAGCGTGACAGGCGGTAGGGAGTGAGGCACTATTCATTTTATTTTAATCCTGTACAGATTTAATTTGTTATGATTTTTATTTCTTCTATAATTAAATCAAAGAGAGAAGACTAAAAAGGAATACTAGCCCAACATGGCTCAAGACCAGCTGAAGCAAAATGTCATATTCCTGATAGCCTGGACCCAGGGATTAGCTACGTAATTTTGCAGGGCACAGTGCCAAGGGAAAATGGGGAGCCCCTTATTAATAAGTTATTAAGAATTTAAAGATGGTGACAGCATAATAATCACACGAAGCAGGACCTTTCTACACTCAGGGCCTCATGAAGCCAGCCTTGCCTGGACCTGAAAGCCCCCTGCTGGGTTCCTCCTTGAGCACCGCCACTTCCAGCCCCACCTGAAACTGGGTGAGGCAGGATCACTTCACCCAACAACAACACGGCTTCAGGCTTTGATTGGGTTTTCAAACTTTTCTTCTCTACCCTCCCCCCACCTCACTTTGTTACAATCTGTGCTTCTTAAAATTTGGCAGCAATCCCAGGCTCTGTGTTGCTGTGTCACTCTCAGCCTTGAGCAACCATTTCTAGGCAAGTAAGCGAGAGCCCTGCATGGAGGATATAAAATGGAGGTGCTCTCGAGCACTGCAGCAGAAGGAGGGCAAGATAACAGGAGAGCCCTCTCCACCACCACTATCCCCTACTCTGTGCACTTCACTACCGCTCCAAGTAATCTAGCAAAAACATTTTGAATCCTATTTACCGTGTGCCAGGCTTTGCGCTAAGTGCCAGGAGTATTGAATTCTGTAGTAATAGTTCTGATGACATTTTTGAGTGCTTACCACAAGCTAAGCACACTGCTCAGCATTTTGCATGCATTATCTCATTTAATCCTTACAACGGCCTAAAAAGTCTTTCCTCTTTTACACATTAATAAAAGTTGCACAATTATTTAGTGATACGACAGGAATTTGAGGCACCGTGCAATGCCATGCTGCCTCCCTTAAGAAGCTAACATAAGACAGAATTTAAGCAAGTCTGCCCTTTACTCTCTACATTTTCTCAGACATGATCATACCAGAATTCCACCAGAATTACCTAAGAACATTTTCAAGGACAGTCATTTTTTTAAAAATGCTGCATTTACCTCCCTCTTTGATTCTCCATTTCTAGAAACTCAAAAGTTTTCAACTCTTGGTTTGTGAGAAGAAAAACACTAATTTGAAATCCTATTAGTCATCTTGACATCTTATCCAGTACAGTAGTCCCTCCTTATTCAAGGTTTTGCTTTCTGTGATTTCAGTTATCCACCGGCAACCACAGTCTAAAAATATTAAATGAAACTTTTCAGAAATAAACACTTCTTAAATTTTAAATTGCAAACTGTTCTGAGTAGTATGATGAAATCTTATACCATCCCATTCTGCCAATGTGGGTCTTGGAACATATATCTCCAATGGATAAAGAGGGACTACTCAAGGTTGATTTTATTTTATTTTATTGAGACAGAGTCTCGCTTTGTTGCCCGGGCTAGAGTGAGTGCCGAGGCGTCAGCCTAGTTCATAGCAACCTCAAACTCCTGGGTTCAAGCAATCCTGCTGCCTCAGCCTCCCAAGTAGCTGGGACTACAGGCATGCGCCACCATGCCCGGCTAATTTTTTCTCTATATATTAGTTGGCCAATTAATTTCTTTCTATTTATAGTAGAGACGGGGTCTTGCTCTTGCTCAGGCTGGTTTCTAACTCCTGACCTCGAGCAATCCACTCGCCTGGGCCTCCCAGAGTACTAGGATTATAGGCGTGAGCTACCTTGCCCGGCCAAGGTTGATTTTTAAGATTCAGCAGAGCTAAGAGAGCTTAAAAGAATCTTCTTTCCTCTCATGTATTGATGGGCACTTGGGTTGTTTCCACATCTTGCATGAGTGGATCAGTAAAATGTGGTATCTGTATACCATGGAATATTACTCAACCATAAAAAACAATGGTGAAATAGCACCTCTTATATTATCCTGGGTGGAGCTAGAGCCCCTCCTTCGAAGTGAAGTATCACAAGAGTGGAAAAACGAGCACCACATGTACTCGCCATCAAATTGGTACTAACTGATTAACACTTAGGTGCTCACATGAAAGTAATATTCGGGTGCCAGGCAGGGTGATGGGGATGGATAAACTCACAACTAATGGGTGCAGAGCGCACTGTATGGGGGATGGGCACACTTGTAGCTCTGGCTTGGGTTAGGCAAAGGCATTATATGTAACCAAAATGTTTATACTCCCATAATATTCTGAAATTAAAAAAAAAAGAATCTTTCCTAAAAACCAATCTTCTAGTGGCTCTCCATGGCCAAAAAATGAAACTGCAAATTCTTTAGTAGGCTATTTAAGGCCCGACAAAGTCTGACTCCAGCCCACCTTTCTGATCTTATTTCCCAACAGCCCTCTATCCCACCCTAGCCATCAAATGCACTCATCTTATGCACGCAGATTACACACTTCTTTTTTTTTCTTTTTTTTGGGACAGAGTCTCACTTTGTTGCCCAGGCTAGAGTGAGTGCTGTGGCGTCAGCCTAGCTCACAGCAACCTCAAACTCCTGGGCTCAAGCAATCCTGCTGCCTCAGCCTCCCAAGTAGCTGGGACTACAGGCATGTGCCACCATGCCCGGCTAATTTTTTCTATATATATTAGTTGGCCAATTAATTTCTTTCTATTTATAGTAGAGATGGGGTCTCGCTCTTGCTCAGGCTGGTCTCGAACTCCTGAGCTCAAAGGATCCGCCCACCTCGGCCTCCCAGAGAGCTAGGATTACAGGCTTGAGCCACCTCGCCTGGCCAGATTACACACTTCTGATTGGTTTGGGGTTTTTTTCTTTTCTTTTCTTTCTTTCTTGGCTTTGCCTGGAATTCTCTTACTCTCTGCATCCTGCAATACCCAGTATTAAATATCAAATACTCTGACTTTTTCCCTTAAATTCCCAATTCCATCTTATGGAATCCCACAATATCCATTATTCATGGTTGCTCAGAGATTATTTGGGCCCTGTGAAAACAATTTGGAAGACCCTCTCAGGAAAGGTGGACCAGCTTACCTTATTTACATAGGGTTTGTATTGATTACAACATAGGTAGAATTTAGGTTCCATTCTGGACCAACAGGCTCTGGTTCTTTGTCCCAGCTTCCTTCCCTGCCTATGCATGACACTAAGGTAGTCCCTGTCATATGACATTGTAATATTTCCATCTTATCTCTTTGCATTTCTGCCTTTGCCACTGGATTATGAGGTCAGGTCTGTGTTATATTTAATATTATATTTGCATCACCTAGAACAGAGACTGGACTGACATAAGTGTTAATAAACAATTATTAGATGACTACAGTCATGGGTCTCTTAATGATAGGGATATGTTCTGAGATATTCGTTGTTAGGTGATTTTGTCATTGTGCAAACCCCACAGAGTACTTACACAAACCTAGACAGTATAGCCTACTATACATCTAGGCTATATGGTATAGCCAATTGCTCCTACACTACAAACCTGTACAGCACATTAGTGTACTGAATACTGTAGGCATTTATAACACAATGGTAAGTATTTATATATTTAAACATATCTAAATATAAAAAGGTGCAGTAAAATACAGTATTATAACCTTAAGGGACCACCATCATTGTAGACTGAAGTGTCGTTATTCAGTGCATGACTGTATATAGACGATTCTAACCAAATTCTATATTGAAGCCAAGCCAAGGAAAGCACCCTTGGATAAGATACTCTATACTTTACTTCTTTATCTGTGTATGTGTATGTGTGTGTGTGTGAGAGAGAGAGAGAGAAACAGAGACAGAGACAGAAACAGAGAGACAGAAAAAGAGAGAGAGAGAACACAGAATTGAGCGAGGATGTTAAAAGAGAATGCCAATAGTGGTGGTTAATGGTGGAATTCTAGGGACCTGGCTGGAAGGTGGTTTTTGTGAAGATCTTCCCCTAGTGGCCTTCAAATCACAAACATTTAGAAGGCTACTATCCTGGTGTCAAGGTTGCAACCCTGAGTGAGAAAAGACCAAAGAAGCTAATTTATATCTCTAAATCCCCAGATTTATAAAGAACATTCCAAAAAGTTCGTCCTTCCTAAAGAAATTTCCCAAAGGCAAATACTTAGAATCTATTTACACTTGTTGCAAGAGAAGGAAATTGATGTGACACTGACCACTGACTGAACACAGCCTGGCTGACTGCTGACTGCAGGCATAGCAGTTGGATTGACATCTTGGTGGCACAAGAAGCCCCAGGGAATGCTGGCCTGTAAAGAGGCTCTTTCATGGGCCCCACAGCCTAATTACTGTCAGCTATATGAGGAGTGATTTAATCTCTAATCAGAGCTGCTGAAAGTGTGGAAAGCTTTGGAGCAAATTGGCTTGTTGGAATCTCAAGGAAGGAGGTAGTGTGAGACTAGGTTGTTATACAAAACACTCCTAAAAGCAAACAAATCCTGAAATACATATGTATCCATAGAACTGGCCTCAAACCACCCTACCCCCTGCCCCAACACAGGAAGCATCATTGAGGAAAAGCAGGTGGGATTTAGGAATAATGGCAGAAGTCTCACCCACCCCTCAACCCTCAATACACACATACCATACCAATCAGACTCTTAACTTTCCTTTTTCTCCTCTTCAGGGAAGTCCTGGATATACATTTAATCTGTTTTTACCTAGACACAGATGCTATATGCATACAATGCAAGCAATATGTATTACCCCTGTCTCCTGGCATCACTGTGGACAGTGACTTTTCCAGTAGCTACCATGCCCCCAAATTGACTCCTTCCAGATTGGCCTGTGAACGATCCAAAGAGTAGTGTCCTCTTCTGTCTGCTCCCAACTCTTGGAACAATATTCTTAAGCCTGGGGCAGAACAATATCTCTAAATTCTTAAAATAATAATGCAGTGGGAGGCTGGGCACGGTGGCTCACGCCTGTAATCCTAGCACTCTGGGAGGCCGAGGTGGGCAGATCGTTTGAGCTCAGGAGTTCAAGACCATCCTGAGCAAGAGCGAGACCCTATCTCTATTAAAAAATAGAAAAAATTAGCGGGGCATAGTGGCACATGCCTGTAGTCTCAGCTACTTGGGAGGCTGAAGCAGGAGGATTGCCTGAGCCTAGGAGTTTCAGGTTGCTGTGAGCTAGGCTGATGCCACGGCTCTCTAGCCCAGGCAACAGAGTGAGAAAAATAATAATAATAATAATGATGCAGTGGAAACTATTTTTCTCCTCTCTCCACATTTCTACCTCTCTCAAAGAGAAGGGAATGCCCACCAAACCAATACTTCCATCCTTTGGGGGATGTGCTAGGAAGAGAACTTTCACCTTTAGCTCTACTTCCTTACTTACTTACCCTTCCCAAAAAGGAAGAGTAGTTTATCTGATTGGGGAGATCACTGAAAGTCTGACTTTAAGCAGATCATTCTTCTTTTTTTTTTTTTTTTTGAGACAGAGTCTCACTTTGTTGCCCAGGCTAGAGTGAGTGCCATGGCGTCAGCCTAGCTCACAGCAACCTCGAACTCCTGGGCTCAAGTGATCCTCCTGCCTCAGCCTCCCGAGTAGCTGGGACTACAGGCATGCACCACCATGCCCGGCTAATTTTTTCTATATATATTAGTTGGCCAATTAATTTCTTTCCATTTATAGTAGAGATGGGGTCTCACTCTTGCTCAGGCTGGTTTTGAACTCCTGACCTTGAGCAATCCGTCCGTCTCAGCCTCCCAGAGTGCTAGGATTACAGGCGTGAGCCACCGCGCCTGGCCCAGATCATGCTTCTTGATTGAGCAAAGTTAGCATCAACAGATCTTTCATGATATATCTCACCTTAATCGTCTTTCTCTTTCTCTATGCTCGTTCAGCCTCTATTTGGTAATCAAACCAGGGCAGCTCCCCCTCCTCACCAAAGGAGACATCTGCCATTCTAGATTTTCTTCCCTTGCCTCTGGTAAGTTGAAGGCCCTGTCATATTCTCTAGGCCATCTTTACTAATAATAAACTTGATTCTGAACTTTAATCCCTCAGTTGACTTCTTGGATCTTTTCTAACTTAGTTGAGATTTGGAGGGAAAGAGCGATTGTTAGTTTCCACCAAACTTCTGATAATTAATAGAGAGGTTGAAAGTCTATTCCATACTCTCTTCACAGTTCTAATATGCATCTTATTTTATCTTTACCTCTACTGAAATTTACATTCATGTGTGTATACACACACACACACACACACGCACACACACACTGCCTGAACATGAAAGACCCTGTGTGGTAGGGAGAATAACAGCCCTACCAAAATGTCTAGGTCCTAACTTCAGAATTTGTGAATATGTTATGTTACATAGCAAAAGAGACTTGGCAGATGTGATTAAATTAAGGATTTTGAGATGGAGATGGCTTCTTGGATTATCCAAGTGGGCCCAATGTAATCACAAGAGTCCTTATAAGAGAAAGAGGGAGACAGAAGAGTCAGAGTCAGTGGCTCATCATCAAACACAGAGCCAAACTGACAGGCTCAGAGGTGTCCACCTCAGGGCTACTTACATATCTAGTGATGCTCTTATCCCCCCCCAAATCTGGACTCTCTAACACGCAGCTTGGTGTGCAGCTAATGTAAATTGCTCATACTAGCTGAGGCTTCTAGCCTTGCCACAGACCTTTAGGGTGATCATCTGACTCAAGGTAATTATGGAAACAGATGCAAGAATACATCTGTATTCTTAGGTAAAACAGCATCTATGATGCAGAGTCAAAAAAGACAAGAAAGAAGACTTGGGGAATGCCATCTCAATGTTCAGCTTGGTCCATGATGCCACCTAGAGCAACAGCTCTGGACATGGGATTGGTCCAGTGTTAAAAGTAAGCTCAAACTGGTGGACTTTCTTGGACCATCACCAACAAACTTGCTTACTTAGACTTTCTGTACAGGGCAGGCTTTACTTATTTTTTAAACTTTTTGGAGGGGGTTGGTTTTTACGTGAAATGGCAGCTATAATCTAGAGATCCAGGGTACATTGTTTGGGATCCAGCAGACAAGGGGCCCAACTCTAATTATGATAAACTTCTCATCCTTGTTTTCTTATGGATCCAAATTACATTCTTAAAAGTTATCTTTTCATACCCTAACCTGTAGTTATGCCTCTTGAGTCTAACTTCTACATAGCTCTCCATTTCCTGTTTTAAAAGTAGCACAAACATCCTTTTGGTATTACCATCTTCAGGACAGACTCTCCCATCCTTCACCTAGCCCACTCCCTCAGAGATTTACCATTCTAGGCAGAGCTGTTGCTGAGGAAGCTCTTGGTCTTACTGAGATAAAAGTGGAATGACATATATCTCTGTTCCCTCCCTCTTTTTTTTCTGATTGTGGATAATGAGACTCCAAGAATTGAGCAAGAGAAAGATTCCCCTCCAATCCACAAATTCATTTCCAGGATTCCCAGCAATGACCAATCTATGACCCTTCCTTAGAGGCCCCTGGTCTCTAGCCAGTGCTCGACCCAAATATGTTTCTTCAGATTAGGCAATGATTTTCTCAACCGCAAAGTTGACTGCCTCTGTGAAGATAAATTTTTCAAGTTCCTTTGGAATCTGGGCTGAGGTTCTCTTAAGATATTTGCCATGAAAGACCCTTGCTGGCACTGGGACAGGCTTTCATTCCTATTTTACTAGTATCAGTGAGGCTGATGGCAGGGCTTGCTGAAGCTACGAAACTTAAAGGAATTACAAGCTATCATCCTCCTCTGCCCTCAACCCAGGTTATTAGAAGGCCTTTCCTGTTCAAACACCTACCAAGGAGTTCCAAGCCTACCAGTTCTTTAGAATCCCAGCAATCTTTCCCACAGGACGAAGTGCAGACCCTCCATTTTCTCTTCCCTACAAAACTCTCAAACACACAGGTAGCCCATCATCTTTGGGCTGAGAAAGGTGGCAAAGTGGGTGACCCCCCCTCCTTCCTTGGCCCTTTGGGACACTAACATCTCTCCAATAGAAATCTAAATCTCGCTTTGGATAAGGGGCTTAAAATTATAGCTATAAAGAATGATGTGCATACATGTGAGAAACTTAAGTTAATAACAACAACAACAACAAAAGAATGGTGTGCAGAGAAAGCTAGAAAGGAGGGTAATTCAGAAACTCTCCCATTCCATGCAACACTCTTAAACAAAAGAATAAAGTGTATTATATTTCTAAGATTTCTACGATATATCCAAAGGTTGTTTCTCACAGCGAAGTTTTCATGTGCCAGGCTGTATTGCTTCAGTGTAGTTGGCAATACGGCAGTGGTACAGTGATCAATGATAACGGAAGAAACTGTAATGAGTCTCCATTCCCTGACCCTGTGTTGGGCTGCCCCTCTGCCTCTGTGGGATTTGGAGGAAACTGCAGGCTAAGGGAACAGTGCTCGTTGCTCTCTTCTCCTCGCTACACCCTCGAAAATGTTTGTCCGGGAGCACACATCTGAGTGTACATGAGACCAGATAGTTTTCAGGAGAAATATGATTTCTGCTTTGGGCACTGTTATGGAAGAAATTATTTTATTATGTATCATGGCCCTAACCGTGACTGCATTCTTCCTGGACTACCAATCCTGGGAGAATTGCTGTGAGGGAAATGAGAGAGATGCAGGAAATACAGGGTATATAAGGAAAGCACTATCTCAGAATCTATTCATTAAACAGAAATGTTTAATTTCAGGAAAACCAGGACATCTTCATTCCAGTCTTTTACTTACATGACCATTAAAAATGGAAGGTGCAGGATGTTTCCCCAAGAAGGGGATGAAGAAAGTCATGAATGAATGGAGACAGCAAAGACCTAAGCTTCATGGTTTCTCCTAGGTAGAGAGTGCTAATTCCCCTTCCCACACCATCTTGCTCCCTCCCTTCAGGCCAGTCCAGAACAAACATATTCTTTGTATATATATCATAAGCTACAAAGAGAACTCCAGCAAACATAATGAGCTTCACACCCCCAGAAAGTGAAAATACATCTTACAAGGACTTACTTTCCTCAGGTAGAGATCGCCAAGCCAAGCCGGCACTCCTGGGCCATCAGACAGAAGGTGAGAGTGGAGGATACTGGCGGGAAGGAGATGCCCCACTCACACAGATCCTTGATCTCATTTTTTCCCCTAGTAAGGATACGCACACACCTCCCCGGACTGTCATTGCCATGGCAACAGCAGAAGTTGAGGTTGAGCGGGTTAGTGGAACAGCATGCTTTCTAAATTCTCCAATAAGGCCTGAGGCTTCACTCACTCGTGAAATGGAAAAATTCATGTTGACAGTGCTCCTAAATAGATTCCAAAAAACTTAAGAATCATGATTTCTTTCTGGGAAAGAATCAGAGATGGAGTCTCCATGGAGTCCCTCTGTAGGGAGTTGGTTTGGTCACAAAGGCAGGAATCTCTAAGACAAATGAGAACACAAATCCCCATATAAAAGTAGGGCACATAAACTGTGTCCATTTTCCACAGAGTAAAAGGATGTGGCAAACCAGGACAAAAATATTCCCTAAGGAAATAAAGGGACAGGCACTTTAAAAAAAAATCTTTTCTATAACAGAGTCTTCCCACAGAGACTACTCAGAACTACGTAGGTCCAAATTTTAAGGTTGATGGATAGACTCATACGTTGGAAAAATCATAAAAGATAGCTACCATTTAATAAACACTTATTGTTCTGCAGTCTCTTTAATATGTGTGCATTGCCTCGTTGAATTCCTGCAACAACACTATAAGGTAGACACCACTATTATATCCATTTATAGAGAAAGAAACTGAGAATCAGAAAAGTTGAGTAATGGTCCCAGGAATATACAACTACTGAGTGGCAGGGGTAGAATTCAAAAAAGGGTCACTGTCTCCGAAGCTTGAGCTTTTAACAGTTATCTCTCTGGTTTGGGGAAAGGCTGCCTGTTTCTTACAAGAATCGTATAAACAGATGCCTTCCTCGCATGCCTCTGAAGATATCAGACAACCTCAGAAATATTAACCCTAAAGCAATTCTTGAACTTTAGGGTACACCAGGATAACATAGTAGGCTTGTTAAAACACAGATTGCTGGGCCCCCTCCTAAGAATTTCTGATTTGATAAGTCTAGGGTAGGGGCCTAAGAATTTGCATTTCTGACAAGTTTCCAGGTGGTGTTGGTGCTGCTGCTCCAGGAACTTTGAGAACCACTGTCTGGTCACTCTAAGGTTCTCTAACTAAGCCTCGTTGCCTTAGGGGCTTCCCCTACCTAATTAATCTGTCATTGTTTAGTCCCAGATCCCCTGGGGTCTTGTTTGACAAGCTGTAATGTTATCTTTAGCAGTGCTGTATTTTGGAATTCTCTGCAGCTCTTTTGAAAACAGTGAGTATCTCCCACTCTAAAAATAATTTACTGTTGCCTTAGGTAAGTCCTGAGAGCCTATGAAATGTAGAAAGAGAAGCCTGGAAGAACAAGTGGGAGACAGCAAAGCAGCCCAGCCCACTGAAGCCAGATTAGTTCCCTCACAGGCAGGGGCAGTCTCTTTATAACCTCTTGAGAGATTCTCTCTAGGAACTGCTCACAAGAGGGCATACATTAAAACCTCTTCAGGGCATTCACACCAAGAAAGCTAAAGAGTTGTTATTTGAGTGACTGGCCCTTTAATGCCCCTCCCCGCAAAACACATTTCCCCATCTGAAGAATAGGCTGTAACTGTATTCCGTGCATTCTCTATTTAGCTAATTTTCTCTCCCTGCTTAGTCTCAAGGGAGGCTAAAAAGAAATAAGAAAGCCCGTGGCCCAGGTCTGCTGAAACAGAGGTGAAGCTGGAGAAGGGCCCAATACTTAGGATTAACCAACTTAATGCCTGACTTGTTTATCTTGCAGAAAACATCACTTGGTCATGCCCTCGTTGTTCCCTTCAGAGTGTGACATCTTTATCCTAGGCTTTTGCAGACTGTGATCATAAATGAACAGTTTAGTAACAAAGGGAAAGAATTCATCAATGGAGGAAAAACAACTTCAAGAAACACGTGAATAAAGATTCATGCAAAGCAGGCCCACTCCCTTTATGCCCCTGGCTGTTGCAAGTGTTGGTGTCCAAAGGGCAATAATGGCTGGTTTGTGAGAAGGGCTCAGACACAGGTAGAAGGAGACTCAGGCACCAGAAAGAAGCCTTTTGGGAAGCACCTTCACCATGAAGCACTAAGGGCAACAGAATCAATGAAAGGCAGGCTCTATTTGGGACTAGAAACCACCAAATTTTTCAGAGCATTTTCCTTTTCTTCCGGCAGCAACGAATAAATCTGCCTCGCTCCATCTCCAAGAGGGTGTCTGGGAGTGACTAAACTGTATATAAGTCAGCATGATCCAGACAACCTCAGAGGATCTGTGTTTGGGCCTACAAATGAGAACTACTGAATTCTGGCCACCAGCTATTAGACAAGCTGGCTATCAGCCAGCTATCATCGATTGTACACAAAAAAAGTATCCCACAAAAAAAGGAGAAAAAAGATTATACATTTATTAATACTATATGTCAAGCACTATATTCAGCTCTTTTTTTCTCTTTTAGTTCTCATGGCAACTCAACAAAATAGGTGGTATTATTATTACACCCAATTTACAAAAAGGGTAATTAAGAACATAAGAATTTAGGCAATATGTCTATGCTCACTCAGCAAGTAAGTTCGGGATTGGAATTCAACTCAGATCTGACTCCAAATCATAATTTTAATCTTTATACCATATTCCCTCCAAACAGCGCAGAACATATATTGAGTCCTAAAACCTAAAAGTACCAAAAGGATAGGGCAGAAGGCAGAGGAGAATCCCTTTAACTTTATATCATTGATGTGGATGTATGTTGACAAGTATTTTTATGTCACCATGGAGCAACTGGAAGACGTAAGCTCTATCCAGCACAGCCCATGAGGACTGCAACTCGTGTGTCAGCAGCCAGGCACAGTCCTGGACGAAAGCAATTATACAGGAGGGGCCCGGACTATAAAGAAGAGGATCGATGGAGACCCCCTTCCCTGTCTCTGTCAAAGAGATGGGTTCCTAACATGTTTTGAATCCAAAGGAGAGACCTGGACCGGATGGATGAAATAATCAATTGATGGTTCCTATTTCACATTTGCCTAGGAATACACACCAACCAGCACCTTCAATGGGAGGGAGAGTGTATTCAAAGTTAGTTCTTGGCTCACCAGATTGACCTACGATGCCTCAGTGAGAACAAGAAAAACTCTGAAATGAAGGCAGGGTAGAAAGGCATGATTTCACGTGGCTACTTGGATTGAATAGTTCTCACCTTCCCAGCTGCCTCCGCATCCTACAATACTTGGCAGTCTAAAACCACTTCCTCCTCCATCACTTCTCCACTCCATCATTGGCACTGGGGGTGTAGATTTGTCAATGAACTATTTTATGTTCTCCCCCTTGCCATATGGCAATATTAGCTCTCTAATGAATTGCTTCAACTTGTGTAGTTTTTGGACAAATGTGACTTTTAGTTGAATTGTGCAACATTCATAAATAGCAAATGCTGGCTGATTAGAATCAATGAAAGCCCTTAGAGTTGCCAGCAAAAACAGGCACTTAGCTGTACTTTACCTGGATAGCCTAATGATTGAAATGGCACCCAATTATTTTTGGAAAGAACTTTTTACACACACATTTTATGTTATCTATTATGTGTGTATGTATGTATGTATGTATGTATTTGAATTTGGATGGATTCCTGCATGCCAGCCATGCTTATGGATATAAGTGCTAGATACATGTGGATTTAGAGCTAGACACATTTCGGTTTAATCCTGCCCTCTGCCACTTACAAGCTGTGTGAACTTGAGTAAGTTTCTTAACGTCTCTGTAACTCCAGTTTCTCATGTGTAAAATTGACAGAAAAAATCCCTTGTGAGATTGTCTTGAATTAATGATACCACACAGGTAATGTACTTGGCACAGTGTCTGGGCCTATTATGGCTCAATAATTAGTAACTACTATCATCATCATCATGTTTTATTAATAGAGAATTAAAGTAGACACCATTTATGATCTCTACTAACACATAAGAGCCATTTTTTTTGACAACCCATTTGTTATGGCAACTCTAAGGGCTTTCACTGATTCATTGATCTTCCCTTTCTGTAAACTGCCACAAGGATGGGCCTCCAAACCCATATTTTTATTATATGACACTGCTTTAGTAATTGGGCAAGAATAAGGAAACTAAGGAAATGTGAATTTAATCAATTTTCTATGCTTACCCAGCCATTGCAGTTTTCACCTAACCTGGCATATTCTCTTTCCTGAAAATTTAGATTAGGAATTGATCCCCATTAGTCCACTAAACTAAGAAACTGCCAGGTAGTCATGTTTGGCAACATGCATGCCAACACAGTAAAAGTCAGTCTGCAGAATGATGTCAACATGCAGAGAGAGAGAAGCAGATCTGACTTTGACTTGAACTCACAGAGAGTAATGCCTTGGTTCTGATAACTTTCCACTTCTGTGAGAAACCCTATTCCATTTATCTATCTACCTACCTACCTACCTATCTTGCTCCTTTTTGCTTACAGCTTGGAGTGGGTTTCTATTGTTTTCAACCAAAAGATTTTTCTGAACAGTGTCATCTCTGTGCATGAGGCCACCAGATCTTCTCTGTGTGCCTTGAATGGCCTCCACATTTGAAAAGTACCAGATTATTTTTTTAAAAAACTTGAAACACACACACATACATACATGCACACACACAACCCCTTATATTTATGTTACCTATTTTGCACTCCTGAAGAACATTAGGTATAAATTCAAAATAATCATGAATGTAAGGAAATCGTGCACGCGTGGAAACAAAGGAACAATAAAAAGAGAGCCATTGACATTTCTGGTCTTATAAAAATAGGTCATCTGATCACTTTCCAGAACCCAGGGAAGAATAGAAAGACTCCGGCACCTTACCTGGTGTGGCACTGGATACTGTTGGCCACTGCTGATCAGGCCCTCCTGGACCAGCCCGTAGAATGCCAGCCTCCTCCAGGTGCACAGAGCTAAGTAAACACACAGACCCAGATAATGGTTAGACCACAAATGCTTTTGCAGCTTTCCTTTCACCCTTAGAAACTGCTTACATCTATGGAGGCAGGGCTACAGCTAACACATTCTGCTTATGCATGAACTGAAGCAATTACTGCTGAGTAGTCACCTCGCATAAACTGAAGAAGCATCACTGACTTACTTACTGCCTGCTAAACCATTCCAGTGATAAATTTTGGTTTTCATTAATGCCATGTGGTGCTCACTAAATCTAACAGAAAGCCCACCAGAGGGCTGAGCCATTTTAATATCATAATGCTGAGGCAGACGAGGACAGTTTGTTCTCAAAAGCCCCAAGCCTCTCCTGCAGGTTCTCTTGCTTCCGGAGTCTCTATCATAAAGAGGAAAGCACACTAAAATTATTTGCTGATAATTAGAGTATTGTTCCAGTTTAGCTAACCAATTAATTTTAAATCTTATTTTCTGTTTTACTCTTTCTGTATCTTTTACACATACATGACCCACCCTGTATTTCCTGGGACTAAAGGAACCTGATCACCACCACTCACAGATCCCAGTTCAGAAGAGATTAATTCACTATAAAACATTGCTGGGAGTGAGATACAAACTGGGAGACCCTTAGAGGCAAACAGAGATAGAATATAAACTATTCAAGAGTAGAGAGAACATTGTACAGTATTCATTTATGTATGTCTAATGCTAACACATATTAGATCCTCAAATATTTGTTAGATGAATGAAGAACTAAGCAAGATCTTAAGAGAAAATATCCAAGAAAACCCTTGCCAAAATTAAAGGAGCTTTTAAAACTAGATATTTGTTTACCTTGAAAATTAATTTACTAAAATAAAATTCAGACTACCAACTGAAAGGGTTATATGAGGCAACAAAGTAGGCAAACTTAAACTATTGGGGTGGGAGGTGATCTGTAAGTTCAAAATTCTCTTACTGTTTGATTTCAAACAACGTATCTAATGGAAACTCACTCCTTAAACTCCAACTTATTGCTATTCTTCCCTTCATCTACACTCTAGAATCTTCTCTTTTTTGAAATATCAATTGATGTAATTAATATTTATAGTACTAAGTATTAATATAAATATTAATAACTAATCAATTAGGTGTAGGATTCAGGTGTTCCTGGATCCTACTTGCAAATTATACAGGCTCAGTCAGATTCATAAAGATATAACTATCACAGAACGAGCTCAGCTCAAAGCAGAATTTTCAAAAGAACAGTTACATGTTTGTTGTCTGAGGCTGGAAAAGCCAAGAATCCAAGCACAGGTATGAAAAAGATGAGTGTTATTCAAGCTGAAAACTCTAATATATGTTCAATACATTACATTGCAAGGAAGAAATGGCATTTTAGTTTCAATTTTCATTTCATTTCTTATCATATTTAAATCTCAAAATAATTAAAACCTGAATAGGAGCACATTTAGCTTTTTTAAAATTTGAAAATAGGACAAGGATGTTTTAATATTTAATACAGGACAAATGTTTTAATATTTTATTTTAAATGTAGTTTTTAAGATACATCTCATAGCTTTGGTACTCTTCAAGCAAAGCACTATTCAGTTGGGAGAGAAAGAGTTGATACTGTACATCAGGGGTCCTCAAACTTTTTAAACAGGGGGCCAGTTCACTGTCCCTCAGACCGTTGGAAGGTCAGACTATAGTTTTAAAAAAACTATGAACAAATTCCTATGCACACTGCATATATCTTATTTCGAAGTAGAAAAACAAATGGGCAAAAACACCCGCATGTGGCCCGCGGGCCGTAGTTTGAGGATGCCTGCTACATCATGCTTTTACTTTATTGTGTGGCTCTGCCAATAGCTCAGACGCAGGCAAAGGCATAAGTCAGTTTCTAATAAATGTAAAGAATTCCTTCTTATATCTAGTATTCTGACATCTTCAAGAGTGTTTCTGACCTAAAATTATGACCCGGGTTCCAATGTGACATCTCACCAAGCCAACTACTGATCCTCAGCCCTCACTGATTGCTTCTGGTTCAGAAATAGCACCCAATGTAATGATTTCTGCACATTTGTAATGCTTGAGAGTGTGTTCATTTATTTTAATCTACTGCATTTTTAATGGGCTAAAACTAATTTTTCATTAACTCTACACATACTTTGTAGGCTCTCTCTTTAGAAACTGATCTAGTCTTGGTGAAGATTCACTTAACAGTTCCCTAAATATTTTGAGGGACTTAAGTTTGAAGTTTATTTCTTCTCTAAAGTTAAATCCTTTTGGTATTAGTGATATTCATATCTTATCCCTCCCCATTTGGTTCTAAAAACACTCACAAACAACGAATCTTTTATTTGGCCTCATGCTATGCATACTGGATCAGCTCTGGGAATAACAGTAGTTAATCAACTACTTTCAAAGAGACAAATTAGAGAAAGCAAAATTATATTTCATCTGAATCTTAGAGTAATGCTATTCTAGGTTAATTTAAAGTAAGCTATATAGGATATCCGTCTCCAGATATCCAATAAAGGCCCTTCACAAGCCCATCCTCTGAAGAGCCCATGCCATTGATGACAATAAGATAGCAACAATATGGAGAAGATAAGGAGACTCTAATAGGAGTGAATATGAATAAGAATAGCAACCAATTATTATGGTTAATAGGATGTAATACTCAATGTGAGATAGAAAAACAAGGTAGACAACATGTGCATATACAATGCACAATGTACCCAAGTCCAAAATCATCAGTGTTAATTATAATTTTTAAGGGAGAAACAGAAAGTATAGGTATAGAGGGATGAAGGAGGCTGGGATTACTTTCTTGTAGAAAATTTGATGAGAGAAAGTACACAGCAGCCTGTCTCTGTGATTTTATAGATGATTCTTATTTGCCAGTACTTGATAAGCATTTGGCACTGACCACTTCCAATGTTTCAAGGAATAGACATGGAAACAAAATAATTGCATTTTCCTGGCAAAGTATCTAAACCTCTCAGGTTTGACAGCTGCTTCTGGCCTATGGAGACACAGTTTATCTGAGCCATACCAAGTTAGTTACTTCTGAGTGAAGGAAGAAAGGAAATACATACCTGTGCATGCCTGCTCTCAGGGAGGCAGAGTAACGCCAGTCAGGGTTGGGCTGTCTTGGCTGCAAAATGAAAAGGGGAATTTTCTGTTAAAATGAAAAAGCAATGTTCCCCCAGGGATGCTGTTCATTGATTAGTTATTCACTTAAATATTTCCAGGCATTTAAAAAAGGTACTGAATGAGACATTTCATCCTCAACTCTAAGATGATATCTATCTATCTCTATAGCACTTTAGAAGAAAATCCGCTCATCAGGATCCTTAAATAGATTAAATACCATGAAAAACCAGACTTAATAATGTTGTAAGGGTCAGCTTTGGCTTTGCCTTGCCCAGTACAGATCTGTTTTCTTAAAACACTAGGGGAAGGGCAGCCTGTTTTGATATGGGAAAAGCTTTCATTGCTTTTGCCCTCAAGTGCCCTATTAAGGGAATCTTCCTGACTCGGTATTCTAGCTATAGCAAGGCACACGACTATACAAGTTCTGCTGGCCTGGCTGGACTGCAGAGGACTGCAATCTGCTGCTGGCTTTGCAGACTGCAGCGTGTGTGACCCAGGGCGGATGTGCCCAGTCATAACACCAGCAACTGATAACAGCCTCTTCTACTGATTGAAGAGGAATACTGGGGAGAGAAAAACAAACCACTGCAGAGTTTGACCTTGTTCTGCTAACTTAAGCCTCTTCATACTTACTCCTGCTCCTCTCTAAGTGCTTTGCCTCCTCACTCAATCACTATTTACTAAGCTCTGATTGCCTAGGAGGGAGTAGCTGAAATCCAAGAATAACCTGACTCATTCTGCACCACCTGTGTATTGAAAAGATCTTTTGCCCTCTGTCTACAAACTTTCAGTCCATAGTGGAAGGGAAAAAGAGGAAAATACAGGCACCTAAAGACTGGGGAGGTATGTGCTGGTCAGAAGCTACTCAGGAAGCACTGGGAACAAAATCAGTTAACCATAGCCATCTTGTATCAATTAGAAAAATCTTACTATGAAAAACATGTGATAGACATTCCTCCAAACGTTTTTCATGGGTGGAGATTAAAGTCGCCCTGTCACTGAATATTAGGGTCTAGTTGAGTGGAAAGATTGGGGATAAAGGTTGTATTTTGTATTTTCCTCTGCATTATAATTAACATATTTGATAGACACAAAGCCATCGTAATTCCAATAGACTATTCTAAAGTGTCAATAATTCTTGTTCCTATCATTCATATAATTCATTCGAGGAATGCAAAGTGTTTCATAGACACACTTCTTCATAACATCCAGGGGAGATGTGATCAGCATCCCAACTTTCAGACAGATTTGGGGATGGCTACTCTGAGATACTTCAAAGGCCCCCCATACACACACACACACTAACTGACCTCTCTTGTCTTCTTCCATGTTGCTGGAAAGATATGAATATGCAAGCTGGTTTATTTTTGGTTTTCAAGTCCACAAAATGTTATGGATATTCCATACAAAGCAGCATAAAACTATCTATAGACCAAATGAAAGGAGCTCCCATTTTCTACCAGTGGTGTTAGAAGGAACAAGAGAGAAAATATTTGCAAATCATTTTATAAACCTGGAAATGTGACTGAAATACTTTTTATTAATCATCATCATCACCATCTCTCCCCTTGCCATCAGCAGCACTAGAGTTAGCTCATCAGCTGAGAGAATCTTCCTTCAAGAAAGACTCTAACATCTGTTAAGTAAATGTTGCCAATTTTTCTATGATTGGCTAACATTCATGATGAAAATTGCTGTAACTTGATCTTTGCAATGAAACCACCAAACTCATTTTGCTGAAAGGCACAATTCTAGCAGGACTGACCAGGAAACTCAGTTCATTGCACAATCTCACTTCCTCAATGACACGTTTAATTTCACATGCTATTTTCTATAATAGTCCATCAGCAACATGTTTCTCAAATTCATTTGCCAGAAACATAGTTATGAGATTTCTTAAGGCAGTAAGATCAAGCAGGAAAAGGAAAAGGAAGAAAGCAATTAATACATTTTTAAGTAGACACACAAGACTAGACAACGGGACAAACACTTTATACTTACTATTGCATTTATTTTGATACTTTATTTCTTTGTCAGACCACAAACTCTGTCAAAGGGATTATTTCTGTTTTGCTCATAAGACATATGAATATCCTCAGATATTCATAAATGCATAGCTATATCCTCAGAGCCTGGCAGGGATCTGGTAGATTTGATAGATTTTTAAAATGTTTTAAAATAAATGAACTATCATGCAAGGTCAACATTATTGTACTTAATTATAAAAATAAGAAACTGTACTTTAGAGAGAAATTAAATTACTTGACTGATAAATTTGGCTAATAGCCATGTTTAGGTTCCCCTAACATGAAAGTCTATGTTTTAAATACATTTACGTGGAAAAACAAAATATTTTTCTTTTTTCACTTTTTCATTTCTGAGTTTTCCAGGTATTGATTTATCTTAAAATAATACAAAATTAAAAGTAATAAAAAGTACATGAGTTTCACCTAGAATTTGATTAAACTTGAAAAAGTTCAAGTTGAAAGAATGACTACTAATATATCAGACACAATCAGACACATATTAAGGGCTGAATGAACCATGATTGTTTAGCTCTCTAATACTTGAATGGTACATCCCAGGATAATGCTTAATTTCAAGTGGTGAAGAACCCCAATATGTCCTGTTGCTCCAAAGCTTAGTCTTTTGGTAGAATAATAGTGTGAAAACTGCAGATGTGGAAAACTCAATTTGATCATCCATATGGGTGATGGTAGTATTATTAAAGAACAAGAACTCACTTGAGTTTCTATTAAAATTATAGCAAACATTTAATTTGTCCTGTTATTTATTATTTCTACAATAGAATATTTGAGCTACAGAGAATGAATCATCTCTTATAAGACCGATTTAAAGTAAAACAGGTTAAAAATACCATATGTTATTCATAAATTCACATGACTCAGTGAAATAATATGCTATCTTCTTACCATGGAAATCTGCATTGAAGCCATCAATAAACTCTCCTCTGGGACATCTGACTATATATAATATCTCCTTATCTTTCTAATATGACTCTATTAAGGATGTATCCACTGCACATTTTTCATAGTGATATTTTGTGAACATTGATTTAGACTGTGGTAGACAGAATTCTAAGATGGCCCCCAAGAGCATCACCCTCTGGTATACACACCTGCATCACCTCCAAGACTATGATTGTGATAGACCTTATTCCCATGATTATGTTATGTTATATGGCACAATTGGTTTAAAGGGAGGTCCTCTGGGTGGGACTGACCTAATCACATGAGCCCTTTAAATCTGGGTTTAGAGGTCAGAGACAGAAGTCAGAGAGCTTTGAAGCATGAGAGGGATTCCATGGGAGAGAATATTCTCCAGCGCCAGGCCTGAAGATGAAGCTGACCATGGGACAGGACCTGAGAGCAACCTCTGGGAGCTGAGAGTGCTCCTCAGCCAAAAGTAAGAAAAGGGAGCTCTCAGTCCCTAGTGAACTGAATTCTGCAAACAATCTGAATGAGCTTGAAAGTGGATTCTTCCCCAGAGCCTACAAAAGAGAACACAGCCCAGTGGACATGTTGATTTCAGCCTTGTGACTACCTGAGCAGAGAACTCAGCCACATGGTGCAGAACTGTGAGATAACAAATAGGTCGTGTTTTTAACCACTGATTTGTGGTAGTTTGTTCCAAAGCAATAGAAAAGGAACACCCAGGCTGTTGGTCATTAAGGCAAAAAGAAATATAGCATTTAAAATAATAGCTATGTTAGATACTTGTCTTCTAGGAAATCAAAATGAAAAGATGATAAATTTGATAATTCTGGATGGAATACTTTCCTCTGAAAACAGCCAGTTAGAACCCTAATCCATGGAGCAGGAAATTAAAATAAACATAAGAGCACACCTAATGGGTTTCAGTACAACGGAAAGTGCTAAGTCTGCTGATTCTGGATGCACAGCCTGCTAGCACAGCAGCTACACTCTCATTCCCAGTTGCACCTCCCTGAAGCCCAGAGTTCTGACCCTGCAAGGCCAGAAAGGAACTGATGGTGCTGATGTATCAAGGAACTAACATTTCTCTTTTCCTTTGCAATGTCAGATATTTCCTCACATTTGTCAAGTTCAAGTTCTTGAAAGAAAAATCCTTGTATAATTTTTAGGTTAGCAGATTTAAAACACTGCTAAGGAATCCTCTTGACCCTTGATTTTTTAAAATCATGATTATAGATTATACTGCTTCAAATATTATCATATAAATAAGCTTTGTATTCATATTATAATATGCACAGAAATGTTGATCTAGGTAAAGTCCTATAAAAGCCACATCCAAGGACACCTGTAAAACTCCATCAAATTCAGCTAACCCTCCAGGCTTGATGACAGGAATGTTTCTTCAAACATTTGCAAACTGACATTATTCTGACCTCTCATTGAGAGCAAAACTTGGTAGCCAACCAAGCCAAGTATCCAGAACTGACTCTCCTATTCTATCAAGCAGACAACATGCCAGTAGACAATGTATAATATGCCAGCCTGTTTCTCTGCAGAACACTCTGAGTTAGACCAGACGCCTTCATGATGGCTCACTCCTGGGTCAGAGGAAAGAGTAGGCCAATGACATTCAAGCTACAGTAAATAGATTTCTTCATCAGTCAGAATATGTACAAGATAAAGAGACAGAGAAGAGTTCAGCCATAATTTCATCTAGCTCAGCAGTCTGCAGAAAAACTGAGGAAGGAGGTAATTTAAAGAAATTATTGGATTATCAGAACAAAGAAAATAAACCTTTTCTCAGAAGAATAGTCCTATAACCAATATGAAAATAGAAAAACAAAACAGCCCCACCCACTAAAAAGAGACTATTAGAGGATGAAACAATGGAATGAAACTTCACAGACACAATTCCTTTGTCTGTTCTGACCATTGTGCAATGTTTATAAATTTGCCACCACCTGATTTTACACTGAGTGTAAACTTTGTTCCAGGATACAGTTGCCAGATAGAAAAATCAGTCCTGGGGAAAATAAATTAGGTGCCATTGAAAGAAGGGTTAAAAAACTCTTTCAGGTCACTATATCTGCAATTAGAGTGAATATGCACAGGTGGTGGCAAAAATAACTAAAGATTTGATGACTACAAACTACTTTAAAATAAGTGAAAGTGAATGCAAACTTAACTCATCTCTGCTACTCTTTTGTAATTTCCACATGTTGTGTCAACTTGGTACCACTAAGGTGCTGTTGGACAAATCTGCCCAGAATACTCAAAGTGACTCATTAGCAACCACAGCACCAGGACTACAAATACACAGAATCTACCTTAAGATTTGGTTTCTTTTCATGGAAACCCTGAAGGGGGTACCAACCACATTTAATAATAGGTTTTTCAGAAATCTCCAAAGAGAAATTCTGCTCCATTGTCAAATAGTTACTTCAAAATCCTTACTGCACAAGTGACTCATGAAATAAGCTCACTGGGGGTAAAAATCCACCCAAAAATTAGAGTCTGGTGTTAAATGTTGATGTTTAATAAGCAACAAGAGAAAAATCAGTGAAAGAACAGACATAAAAGATCTTAACAGGTTTTGCCAATAGTAAAGCAAATAAACAAAAATATATTAGCTTGGTAGTAACATTTTTACTCACTGAACCTTCCATGTGTTACCTGATTCTACACAAGGAATTGCTCTTTTCCCAAAAGAGGAGTTAATTTATACTACTAGGTGAACTAGTGGTAGCTTAAATGTCTGAATATTCCATATCAAAGGAATAGAAACATTGGGATTTCTATCTACCTATACTACTGAAAAAAAGCACAGTTTTTGGAGTCAGACAGAAATGACTTAAAATACCACTAGCAGTGTAACTGTGTATGTTTCCTAACCTCTCTGAGCTTATTGCCTCATATGCCAGATGTTAATACATGTTTGTTTAATGCATGACTTACAGGTAATGAAATCACATATATATTGCAAAGCAGAACACTTTTATGCAGCAGGGTGGTCAGTGAGTACAAATTCCCTTACTCTTCCTCTCCGATTCCCATCTAATTTTAATGTAGGCACATGACATCAATTGTACCCCAGGCCCCTCCTGCCATCTGTAGTAACTAGGTAGGTAAAAAAGCAAGCCCAACATGGGAATTTAACAGGTTGATCTAGCAATAATGACTTTCAGAAATGAGTGACTTTTGTTCGCATTTTGCCATACTGCAACAAAATGTGACTCACTCTCTCCCTGTAATTGTAATAATTTCAGGAGCTGTAGATCTTGGAGCTCTTCACTGGATTTCTAAAAGTGTCTGGCAGAAATTTGCCTTTATTAAAATCATACACTCTCCTGGGAATCCCACGTGAGCAAGCACTTTCAGACATAATTTTCTCCCTCTATTAAAGATTTGTGTACCAAAGTACATATTAACACACAGGTCAGTATAAGACAGAAATAGGTTATGTATCAAATTGCCCCAAGCTTTGAGTCAGGAGAGGGAAGGTAACAGTCTCATTCCTCTGAGCTTCTTCTAGCTCACAGCCAGTGACAAAGCTGAGCCTGGCTTGGGTAGCTCTCCATGCTCACCACCTGCAGTCCACCCCAATCCCAAAGGAATTTGTTAAGCAAATGTCTACAGCAACCTTATTTAAAGTGAAACCCATTTATATACTTTCAAAAGCTAAGATCTAAAGAATCTAGAAACTCTTTGATTTCTCACCTATTTTTCTTAATCTGCAATCTGTCTCCTGTGGCTACTAAACATTGACTAACATCAGGCTCTCTTTATAAGTGAATACATTTATCTGCAATGTCCATGAGAAAATCTACTCTCAATCAAGAATGGGAACTTCTGTACTTGTGCATTACTTTTCTCAAGATTATCGTGAACTTGGAATGTGACAATATGAACATCAATAAAAAGACAGTAATATGTCAATGAAAATACATCACAAAAATATAGGGGACAAATATTATTAACTCATTTTGCAGAAGCCCTAAAAGTCCTAGCTACAAAGTAGTTGTTTGGAAAAATAACAATTCATCACTGTTTATGAGACAAAATTTTGGCTTTTGAAATCCAAGAAGTATCACAAAACAGATCTCTACCATTTCAAGCATACAAACATACTATACAAACACACTCACACATTCATACACTTTCCAAAAAATTATGTACATTCTTCATAGCAATGAACGAGCTGGCCTTATGCCTACTTACAACTCAAAACTAGTGCATATACTAACATCTGTCTGCACACCTTACTGTATAGTAAGCCAGCCACTTTCCAAGCCTTATTCAGCTATTGCAAATCAAATTTTAGATCCAGAAAATGAACATTTGCTTTGGAAATATTGTCATTCAACTTAAGACATGAGGGGCTTGAAAATGTTACTTTACGTCTCACTAAAATCACAAGAACTGCCAACAGAAAATCAGAAGAGTACAGGCTGCATTTAAGCTGAATGCAGGGAAATCTTCTTACAATGAATTCAGAGTATGCTAAGAAAGGTGGCTACTGGGAGAATTCTTTTTTCCTTCTCTTCCTCTCCAATCCCAGCTTGTCCTGGTCTTCACCTTCTCCCCACATCCCTAACCCACTCATTCTAATATCTCCTTGGCCTAAGCAGACAAATTGGTAAATTAATCTCTTTGCCTTACCATCATTCATTTCCTCTGACAGCCCCCTACAGAAGAGTGACCACATCATACAGCCAAAGCAAACTTTGGCTTCAGGATGAGGTCTACATTCCATGGCTTTATCGCCTCTGACATGAATTTCCAGAGGATCCTATCACATAAATTCAGTGCAATTAATGGAAATATTAACTAGATAATTTGCACTGTAGATAGCCTAGTGTATAAACAGAGATAGCATATAGAGGTGACCACGACAGTCCCTAGAGGTCTTAGAACTTTATTAAAAAACATCACTCCTATAGGATTGCAAAAGAAAACTTTCCCTGTAGATGATACCAGCAGAGGCCATTTCTCCCTGACTCTCATAACATCACTCCCTAAAACATAATCCTTATTCCCAGGCCTGTTCTAGTTCTCTACAGAGCTGTGCTTTAACATCAAGTATTTAAGACTAATCCTCACTTCTCAAACAATTTTATGGACAAATCCTCATGTATCTGAAAAGAAAATGGAAACCAAAACAATTCTCCAGTGCTATTTTTCTAGAGAGGAAACACAGCAGATTATGATCAAATTATAAGTACTATATATACTCAGTTTGCCAGATAGTCCTTATCACTGTGATTAACTCAATAAAGCCAAACACAGGATATTCGGGGAGGGGAGATATGAAAAACACAGGAGTTGGCGGAAGACCCCCTGACCACTGTCTCACCTCATTTTGAGAAACAGCCTCATTTTTGAGAATAATCAGGTTCCCAGCACTCTGCCCACTTTGGCCTGTGAGGTGCCTGCTGTCAGTCACTGCTGCTTGGGCTCCCCCAGGCCCTGGTCCTGTCTGGGCCCCTGTGTTGTAAAACATGAAAGTGTCACTCCCTGAGCCCGCTGTCAGACAGGCCTTGTAGCAGTAGGTCTTGGTGAGGGAGCCATTCCCTCGAACTTCGATGAAGTGAGGCTGCACTTTGAGGCCCTGCGGTAACCTGGCATCGATATTGTTGTTGGCCTGTTTGTACAGTTCTGCGGGGCTCCGCTCCCTCACGCCACAGAAGCCCCCGCAGCATGCCGTGCCATACGCAGTGTAGCGGTAGCACTTGATGATGCTCAAAACAAGGATTGTCAAAAGAAATATAAAAGACACTGTGCTTAATGCTATTATCAGATAAAGTGTAATTTCAGAGTATGTCCGAGGGCTCTTGACGTGTCTCTGAGTGTCAGGGAGGATTCTGGAAACCCTATCCACCACAGCCACTGTAATGGCCACAGAGGATGACAGTGATGGCTCTCCATTATCTCGGACCACCACGGTCAGGTTGAAAGTGCTCCCACTCTCATCGCCCAACTTCCTGGTAGTCCTAATTTCTCCCGTGTGCAGCTCTACTTTAAAGAGATCCAGGTCAGAAGTCTGGGCTAGATGGTAAAAGAGCCAAGCATTTTGCCCGGAGTCTGAGTCCATGGCTATGACTTTGGTGACCAGGTAGCCAGCAGGGGCAGTTCGAGGCACCATCTCAATGGCTGCTGACGAATTGGTTGAGGTAGGGTACAGAATGTGAGGGGCATGGTCATTTGTGTCCACCACATACACGTTGGCAGTCACAGTGCTGCTCAGCGGTGGGCTCCCCTTGTCCTGGGCCTCCACAGCCACAAAGAACTCCCGAAACTTCTCATAGTCAAAGGAGTTGACAGCATAAAGGCTGCCACTGGCACTGTTAATGGAGACATAGGAGGTGACTGGCAGCCCTTGAATCTCCCTCTCCAGGAGGGAGTAGGTCACCTCCGCATTCTCCTTTTCGTCTGGGTCTGTGGCTTGCACAGTGCAGAGCAACACCCCCGGCAAATTGTTCTCCTGGATGTAGACGGAATAGGAGTCCTTCAGGAATCTTGGTGGGTTGTCGTTGATGTCTGAAATCTCAACCCGCAGTGTCCGCTGGGATGTGAGCTGTGGCATTCCCCCATCAGTGGCTGTCACTGTGATGTTGTAGGCAGCCACCCGCTCCCGGTCCAGTGGGCCACTCACCACCAGCGTGTAGGAGTTTCCAAAGCCATTCAGTCGGAAAGGCAGTGTGGACTCCAGGCCCAGGCTCACTTTCCGGTTGGGGCCTGAGTCTTGGTCATTGACGCTGAGAAGGGCCACAACTGTGTTGGGTGCCGCATCCTCAGGCACTGGACTGTACAGGTCCGTGAGCATCACCTCTGGCGCATTGTCATTCACGTCCACGATGTCCACCAGCACCTTGCAGTGACCTGCCATGGGCACTGGCCCCCGGTCAGTGGCCTGCACATAGATCTGGTAGGAGGAGGCCTCCTCATAATCCAATGCCCCAATTACTCGCACTTCCCCAGTATTGGCGTCGATGCTGAAAAGCTGCCTCTCCCGGTCGGACGTGTAGCTGCTCAAGGAGTACCTGAGCTCGCCATTGGATCCCTCGTCTGGGTCTGAGGCATTCAGCTTCACCACCAGTGTGCCTGGGGGCGCGTCCTCTCGCAGCTGGACGCGATAAGTGGACTGGTCGAAGGCCGGAGAGTTGTCGTTAGTGTCCAGGACACGCACAGAGATCTGTGCCGTTCCCGAGCGGGCCGGGCTGCCCCCGTCTACGGCTGTGAGAACCAGGCGGTGCAACGCTGCCTGCTCCCGGTCTAGGCCCTTCCGCAGCACCAGCTCCAGCACCTTACTGTTCTCCTGCAGGGGCTTAAGGTCCAGCTGGAAGTGCTCGCTGGGGCTGAGCTCGTAAGTCTGCACCGAGTTGGCGCCCACGTCGGGGTCCTGCGCGCTCTCTATGTGAAAGCGCGCTCCCGGCGCCACCGACTCGCTTACCTGAAGCTGGTAGTCGGGCCGCGGGAAGCGCGGTGAGTTGTCGTTGATGTCCAGCACCTCCACCTCAACGGCGCTCACCGCCACGGGGTTGTGCGCCAGCACTTCCAAGCTGAGCAGGCAGCGAGGCCGCTGCTCACACAGCGCCTCCCGATCGATGCGCTCGTTGACGAAGAGCGCTCCACTTGTGAGGTCCAGCTCCAGGTAGCGCGGGCTGGGCGCACCCAGATGGTTGATGCGCAGGCAGCCCGGCCCCAAGCGCCGCAGCTCCAGCCCCAGCGCGCTGGCCACGTTGCCCACGAGCGCGCCCGGTGCCTGCTCCTCCGGCACCGAGTATCGCAGCTGGGAGGCCGCTGGGCCCGGCAGCAGCAGCAGGAGAGGCAGCAGCAGCCGCCAAAACATGGGCCGCTGGAGTCGCGGATGCTCTGTCGCCCCGGGTCTGGTGCCCGCCTGCTCCATAGCCATCGGCCGCGGCGGAGGCAGCCAGGCAGGGCAGGAGGCAGCAGAGTCCCCCGCCGCGCTCCACGCCCGGGCCCCGCCTCCGCCTCCGCTCGTGCCACCCCGCGCCCGCTCCCCCACGGCTCACGCGCTAGCAAACGCCGGGGGCCGCTCCCCTCGTAGGCCCCTCCAGGGGCTCCTGGCCCCGCCGCCCTCGCTGACTCCCCATGTCCCAGCTCCTCCGCTCGCCGCCGAGCCGCTCAGTCCGGCTCGGCTTCCTGCAGCCGCTGCTGCCGCCGCTGCTCCTTGCAGGGGGAGGGAAAAGGAAGCAGAAGGAAAGGGGGAGGGGGGGAGAGCTCAGCATGTCAGGCTCGGATTCCGCACCGAAGTGGCGGACCGCGACCTCGGACCGCTCAGCCGCTCCAGCCCCTCCAGCCCCATCTCCACCCAGATCCCGCCGATCCCAGCAGACCGCGGGGACACTGCCACTCCCTGTCTCCCTGCCCCCACCGCCCTGTTCATCCAGTTTCCACGGTCTCTCGCCTGCTTAGCAGGTCTCGTAAAGAGATTAGTCTGGGAAAAGCAGTTAAGTCCCTAGAACTCTGGCTTTCAGCTCCCCAGGAAAAGATTTCCAAGCGCAATTCAGGAATATAAACTGAGAGGCTTTAGCTAAGTATGGGCACCTGGGCGGCGGCTCTAACATCCAAAGGAAACAAACGCAGAGGACGCGCTCTGGGGTTATTGCCCGCGGAGCCTCTTCATTCACCTGCCACCCCCCCACACACACACCCTCCCCACCTTCCCTGGAACGCTCTTAAATACTATAGAAAGTGTTGGCCGCCTAGGGCAGGAGAAGGGGGTGGGGGTGGGGTGACAAATGCTGTCCTCATTCTGGGGAAGCCAGCCTAAAACTAGCATCCTGAGATCCAGCACTCAATTCTGTTTCCAGACAAGTGGCCCTTACTTTCAGTGTACGCCTTGGCAAATAACCAATAATTTAACCTTTAAAATTCTCTTTTTAAAAAATAGGCTTCATGAAGCTGCAGGTAAACCTCTTATTTGACCCGTTTTAATCATAGTGGGAAAAGCCTGGTAAAATTTTTAAGAGACTCTTCCCTCAAGCTTTTTCTAATCTTACTGCAAATCTTTTACATTTATCACCCAAGACATTTTCTTTCGAGAATGATTTTAAATTTTTTTCTTTAATGGATGACAATGTCTTCAAGAGCCTGCAAAACCATTAAATCAAGAGAGTTACTCTCAATCTCCCAAGCCAGGCTGAAATTCGGACTCCATTAATGCTTTGCAGTTAAAGGAAAAAAAAAAGTGTTATTAAGCAAAATGTGGGAGTCTGGGATTTATCTTACAATAGCCAGCAATTTCAATGGCTACAGCTCATCTTCTGTAAGCTCTGTGCCTCTTTGCCCTAAGACTCCTGTTGTATTGCTGCAGATGCAACACACAGACAACACATTCTCTTCAGGGAAGGAGAGGGCAGGAGGAGCAGAAGAAGCCTTTCGTGCTGTGTCATTGCCTTGGCTGCTCAATTCTGAAGAGTCACACTTCCCAGGCCCTCTCATTTCTTCCACAGGAATTTGAGACCTATTTCCCCACTCCCTGAAATATCCTTTCTCTTCCGCATCTCCCAGCATCCTCTCATGATAGATCTTCCCTTTGGGTCATTTTCTAACTATGGGCTGGAACAATGTCAGAGCAAGACCTGACATTTGGCATGCTCCCCTCCTTGAGGGGGCAGTTGAAGGAGTCAAGGTTACCATACCGAAACCCAGATTTCAAAGGCCTGAACTAGCACATCCCTTTGCTTCTCTCTGTCAAGTGCATTCACTCGCAACAGTCCACGACCTAACCAACTTTATCCCACAGAAACTCCCAGCTTCCTCCTATCACTGCTGCTTCTTATTTGTCCTCTTTGTCCCCTCCAGGGTGCAGAGTGGGAAGCAATTTTCATCAAAATCTATTCCTGTCTCCTTTCTTAGGTCTCTGGCTTCTCCCTCTTCTGTCTGCATCCTCTCCAAACACCCCTACAGTACTCTGTCTCTGTTTGCAGTGGTAATTTGATCTCAAGAGAGCCTTAATCTCTCAAGTGCACAAATTGTAGACCTGGCCTATGTCCTCACCCATTACTTATTTCTGAAAATAAATGGCTTATAAGTGGAATCAAGTTATAAATTGTCAGGAAAAGTGACCTTTCCTCCCCTCATCTCCTCCCAGCCCTCACAGTCACTGCCATCTCTGCCCTTTCACAGGCCTATGCCTGTGAAAAGATCATAGGCACTTAAAGAAGAGATTTAAGTGACAGAGGCTTGGTGATGTTTTTAATGGACACCCCCAAGTGTCATGTCTCAGGATAAAAACCAGGACTTGTCTTTCAGCAATTTCGCCATCTTTCAGCAAGGACACCTGCCAGGCCATCCATTTTTATGTTTCAGGATCATAAGCTCCAACTAGTATTTAATCCCTCAGTGATTGAGAAGGCAAGCATAGAGCCAACACAATCAGCCTCCTTTTCAAAGGCATCGTACTAAAAAGATGGTATACTCTATTTGGCACCATAATGATTCAGTTCCTCACACTATTGTACTGAGGCTCCTGCCAACCTCACCAGTTGCTGAAATGTGATTACTCAGACTGTTGGTAAGTGCCTTTTCTACAAATATTAATGCTAATATCTCAACCACACCATTATGCATTCCTTCCCTTGGACTTTCAAGAACACCCTATTAAAAAGTAGAGTAGCACAGTAATTAGGAACACAGACTTTGGAGTCAGTCACACCCCTGCCAATGACTGTGTAGCTTTAGACACGTTACTTAACCTAAGCTTCAGTTTACTCATTTTAATTGGGGAAAACAATATTAAGTAAAATTTATAGGGTTATTCCTAAAATTATATGAAATAACATATGTAAAGCAATTTGCACAGTGACTGAAAAGTACATTATTATTTTTGTTGTTAAATGCAACAAATTTGTTATCATCAGGTAACACCTTCATTAACAGTCTATATTATGGCCTGGCCCTTTAAATAACAAACATAGACAAGCACCCATAACTATGCCAGACAAGAAATCAGTGATGATGGGGAAGATTAGCGTGCAACAAAGGTAAGCTTTCCCAGTTACTTCTAAAGCTTACCCTATATTTTGAAAGCAAAACCAAAAAACCAGCCCCTTTTTATATCACCAAGGAAAAGGGACTTCTGTCATGAGCATTCCTTCAAGGGATTTGTTTCCTCACAAGAGATTCACCTTTTTAAGGACACATAGAAGTATTTTAACAGCAGAGTATGGAGTAGTTCCTAAACATGCTGTAATCACCAGCAGCCAGTCTAGAGCTTGGCGTGGTGGAGACGCTCAGCTAATATTCTTTGAACAGAACTATATTTACAAATGTGCTTGTGTAATTCTATTAATAAGTACAAACAGCTTCTTATTTTCTCTCTCCCTTGGGAAGGGTAGTGGGGAGGGAGGAATAAAGTGGGGACGGTTAATGGGTGAAAAAATATAGTTAGACAGATAAAGTGAACAATATTTAATAGCACAACAAAGTGACTATAATCAACAAATTATGGTATACTTTAAAATAACTAAAAGAGTGGAACTGGAACGTTCCTAACACAAATGTTAAATGCCTGAGGTGATGGATACACCCAAAGATCCTGAATTGATTAATTCACATTGTATGCCTATATCAAAACATCACATATACCCTGTAAAGATATACAACTATTATGTACCCATAATAATTAAAAATTAAAAATAAATCTTATATACATTTCAAGGTCCAGCTCAAAGCCTACCCAATCCATGAAACAGTGTCTTTTCTGAACACAAGGATCTTTTTTTCTCCTCTTACAGTCTATAGCATTTCTCTGAATGCTGACATGTATCATTCTTTAATTCATCCAAATGCTTTAATATTAACTCTTCTAATTAAAAGCAACCTAAAAGCAGGAGCCATGTTTTATATTCTGTATCTCCAACACAGTGTAGAAAACCTTATAGACTTTCAATAAGCAAGTGTTAATTGCTTCGTTTTCTTCAGATCCTATTTTTAGCAAATTCAAGAACAGCTGCTACAACTCAAGCATTCCCCCTTTGCTGCATATAGATAAATCATGTCTTATGGAGGGAGGGATCAAGAGCCCACAATGATTTTTCTATGGCTTTCTTCTCTTAAAATTGTCAAATGAAGATATGAAACAATGTATTTCAAACTTGGAGAACTGAATTCCACCAATAGAGTTGCTGGACCCTAAGAAAGACTCTACCTACAAGTAATATACAATCGCTCTACTTTATATTAAAATTATAAATTTTAAAATAAAGATATACCTTGTTCATAACTAACAAGAAAAGTGACATGATTAGAGAAGAGCCATGATAAGACAAAACATTATGTTTGTTTACCCCTATGCTAGATAAGAACTTTGAAATAGTACCCCTCAATTGTATCTCTTATGTATTTGTAAAATACATCTATCGTGAGATTGCTGGGCACAGGAGCAAAACCATCACAGCACAGCAGAATTATGCCTACAAGAAAAATACTGGCACTTAATAAACTCTCATAATTCATATAAAATTTCCTTTCTCTATTATTAACATCATTAAAAATCATTTGACTTTGGGAAACTAAAGTGGTCTGGAGTCTTTTGGCCACAAAGCAAAAGGACATGCTCATTAGTTTGATCAGGTTTTGGACTGACCATTATAAAAGTATCTGTAAAGTAGGGAAGAATCTAGTTTTCATTTTTTAATTGTATATTTATGTTGCTCCACAAACTGAGCATGTTATATTAATATAATTTTTTAAAAAGAAAGACAAATAGACACCTCCAATGTTTAGTGTGATCCAAAGTAGTTTGAAAAAATTGCATCTTGTTAAAAAGCAATGGATCTCCTGATCTTCATGCATCTCTAGAAGGAAAATACTTTCCAATATGATTATAGCATGATTTATAGATATAACATTCAGTGTATAGGGGAAGGAAGATTTTTCATATAACAGCTGAATTTTTTTTCACATCTCCCTTCCTCCAAAGGGAATACATCTAGTCAAAATCTGGCATTAACAACTGGCTTTTAGAGAGGGATCCTCTAAATTTTTAGTTCTGAAAAACTAATGTATTATTGATACTTGGCTGAGGTGTCTGAAAATTGCTTAGCACAAACAAAGGGATTTGAGTCATCTTTGGATAAGTAACAATAAAAAGGGAGAAATAGGCTAAAGGCTTGGGGCAAATTGTATAACATTAACAGGCAAAATCAAACTATTCTTTATTTGGAGGGCCTTAACTTCTCTATCAGTAGTCTCAATTAAGGTGGCCTAACAAGAGCGATAGACTATTAAAGGTTGAAATATATTTAGAAAGTATCTTATCCAAATGCTTTATTTTTCATTGAAGAAAATGGTTAGGTGGAACTTGAACCTCAAGATCAATAAGGAGATAGAAAGCATAAAAGTGATATAAGTCAGTCAAGTGTCTGTAACCAGATCAATGATCTTCCAAGGCACTAAAAGAACTTACAGATGTGACTAGAGAAGCAGATTTCCAACTTTTTTAAAAGTGCCATTCAGCCTAGGTGCAGTGGCTCACACTTGTAATTCTAGCACTTTGGGAGGCCTAGGTGGGAGCATAGCTTGAGGCCAGGAGTTTAAGACCAACCTGGGCAACATAGCTAGACTCAATCTCTACAAAAAAAAAAAAAAAAAATTAGCCAGGCATGGTGGCACACACCTGTAGTCCCAGTTTCTCGAGAGGCTGAGACAGGAGGATTGCTTAAGCCAAGAGTTTGAGGTTGCAGTGAGCTGTGATGGTTCCACTGCACTCCAGCCCAGGTGACAAAGTAAGACCCTGTCTCCAAAAAGAAAAAAAAAACTGCTCACTTCAAACCAACCAAATAGACTTAAAAAATTTTTTTCACACAGGCATTTTAGACTGTTAGTTGTTAGAATCACTAAGGGAAATGCTAAAGTCTATCTTGGAATCCATGGAGACATTAAACAAAGTCTCCCAATATATTCGTATGGACAAGATGAAGAAAGGAAGGCTGCAAAGACAGTGTATTTAGGTGATTTCATAATTTTTGAATAACAGTGCCAAAGAGTATTTATTAATGAAAACTTTAACTTGGAAGGAGAATTCTAGTGGGGGCTACAGGGACCCACCCTTGGTCTTATCCCATTCAACATTTTACCAGTGACTCAAGACAAAGGGGTAGCAAGCATCCAGGCCAATCTGGCAGTAAATTGGGCTCTTCTGGAAAAAGAATTGCAACTGCCTAGCTTAAGCTATGTTTCTAATTCACTAAAATTAGTACAATATTCTATCTGAGATTCATGCCCAAAATTTATAAGTTTGTATTTCAGATAATTTCTGGCTTCTTGTATTGCCATTAAAACTTGTGCCAAGTTTCCATTCATCACTTGGGACCTTTCCTTTTAATAGAAAATCTTGTTTGGCTTTGTTTCTCCTCTATCATTCTTGGGATTTTAGCCACAGAATAAAATGAGATGGGAATTTGGCACTAAGGAACATCCTTGTTCTCAAGTGGGTTTTAGCCAAAGCATTCGTTGATTTGGATAGGGTTTTTAAAAATATATTTCAAAAAATTTAGATATTTGTTGAGGTACCTCAAATTTGAACTATTTTCCAAGATATGACCTAAGCTCAGCCTAAACAAAGGCCACATGCCAGGTGTGGTGGCTCATACCTGTAATCTCAGTACTCAGACCCCCTTCTCTACAAAAAATTAAAAAATTAGCCAGTTGCAGTGCCGTGCACCTATAGTCTTAATTACTCAGGAGATTCAGGCAGGGGGGGTCACTTGAGCCCAGGAGTTTTGGGATGCAGTGAGCTATATCAAGCATTACACTCTAGCCTGGGCAAGAGAGCAAGATCCTGTCTCAAAAAAATAAATAAAGGCCACAGTTTCTCTTTTCTATACCCATTGTGTTTGCTGCTTGGAAATAACAAACAAACCTACACCTGTGTCTAAGAAGTATCAGTTCTCAAAAGTATTCATTCGTGTATCTAGAGTATCAAATAATTGATGGTTTTTTGGGTCCACCTTGCATCCTGATGATACCTTAGCACTTAGCAGTTTACATATTATTTCCATGCATATCTAATTTCATTTAATCCTCACAAGATCCTAATGAGGTTGGTATTGATGAAGAAACTGGATCCCAAAATGGTGAAGAAATTTAGGGGCAGCATTGGTGATACAGTGGTGAGCATAGCTGCCTTCTAAAAAGGTGAAGAAATTTATCAGAATCTCTAGGAAACTTCTTTTTCCATGAGCCTGTTTCTTAAGGTTCTGATATAACATCTGACCACTACATAGACACTTCTACTTAAGAATTGTGGTATTGCTCTGAAGCTATGAATTTCCAAGTATTTTATACAGAATGCTATTCCATTGTTCTCACAACTACAAATTTCTTTCTCTTTTAGAGATTTCAATTGGATCTTCTGAACATGCTTTTTAAATGACTGCCTTTAGCAAAATCATGAAGCAACATGGATTTTTTTTTTTAAGAGAAAGAGGTTTATTTACTGTACGCACAGGGAGAATCGCAAAATAGATTTGTATCTCATATCCCAAACTTTTCTTTCAGTACCATCTTCCCACCCACAATATTCTGCCTAGGAAATAAGGTTTTACAAATGACTTTGATTTTTCTGATATAAATCCCACTCATGTATTCCTATTACAATTGTTACATAATGCCTTTAGCAGTTATGTGTACAACACATTATAAGGTAGGTAAAATATAAACCCTCTAACGTAGCCAAGTTAAAATATACTGTTTTTAATGAATATTAAAAGATATTTTAAGTCATTTTGATGAGATGATTAATGTCATCTAAAGCCTTTATATTAAAGTTATTTGGAAATTACCTACAGATTCTTCAATTTTATTTTTGTGTTTTCTCTCTCTGTTTTTTCTATCACAAGCAAAGAAAGTATACTATATTTGGCTGACAGAATTGAGAAAACTTTGGTACTGATTCTACATAGCCTCTCTGAATTAATGGTCTCAAATATCTTAAAACCAGTTAGCTTGAAGCATATACAAGAATATGCCTTTGTTGACACCAACTTCAGTTTTTCAGCACAGAATAGGAAAAAATATATATACACAAACCCCCAAATCAACCAACACTTTATTTTAATTTGTGACTTCTCTTTATCTAAATTTAATGGCCAATTCTCTAATAAATCCAGTGAACCAAAGACAATGAGATGATAACTTTAGGATATAAAAATTAAAACATAGAATGGTTCAATAGTTTATTAGAAATACAGAGTTGGCTTCAAACAGAACTGGGCAAAAAAATCTCACTGTCCCTCTTTCCAATTCAGTGTTACATCTATCATAACAGAGTTGTCACTCTATTATATTCAATATCCTTTATAATTAAAATTTCATCATAGTCTTCTGTGATTGGTTTTCTGCAGTACTCCCAAGTTGGACTAGTATTCTTCTGATCCAATTATCATAAGCTCATTCAAAATCTCAACTGTGTATGAAACATTTATTGGTTCATAAATCAATGTACACATAGGATATATTGGACAGCCATGCCTCCTAAGATATGTGAATTTAATACTCTTTAAGATAGCAGGAGTTGAAGATAAAGGGGATTTTCAAATTGTAAAAAGTCATTCTTTCCCAAGGTCAGTAATGATGTCTGATGACCTGTTAAGAATGTAGCAACAACTCTGATAAAGTCAGGCTGTGTGTTTCCTGTGATTTTCTTAATCTTTTATTTAGGTTCAATAATATTTAAATATATGTTCCTTGTACCAAATTCAATTCATTCAGAATTGTTAAAAGCAATAAAAGTGAAAATCCTTTGAAATCTCATTCCTCTGTAGACTAGACCATCAACAGATAATTGTATATTATTCCAGACTTTTACTTAGGCATATATAAATGTACATACTGATACATTTTACCCAAATAGAACCACTCTCTACACAGTATTGTGCAACTTAACTTTTTTTTAACTCTACATATATGATAGACATCCTTTCATGTTAGTATGTATAGTTCTGCTTCCTTCTTAGTAAAGACTATGTAATATTCACCATATGAATATTTCATAACTTATTTTTACTACATGATTGAACATTTAAGTGCATTTCTGAAAGTGTGTGCATGTAAATGTCTGTGTGCTTATTCTGAGAAGTGCTTAGTTAAAAGTACAGTAGTCCCTCCTTATCTGTGGGGGATGCATTCCAAGAGCCCCAGGGGATGCCTGAAACCATGGGCAGTACTAAACTCTATATAAACTATGTTCTTATATATACATGCCTATGATAAAGGTTAATTTATAAATTAGGCACAGTAGGAGATTAACAACAATAATATAATAAAATAGAACAATTATAGCAATATACTATAACAAATGTTATATAAATGTGGCCCCAATCTCTCTCACTCAATATCTTATTGCACTGTACTCACTGATTTTCTGACTGTAGTTGACCATGGGTAACTGAAACCACTCAAAGTGAAACTGCAGGTAAGAGGGAACTACTATATGCACATTTAAATTTTACATAGATATGCCAAAATCCCTCCCCAAATTTTTGTGCCTATTTATACTCTCAATTATAAATAAGCCGATTCATTGACTTCTGATTTGTCTCTAAAATTCTTAGTTCATAATGTAGTAAAGGAATAGAATCATGTTCATAGCAATATTTCATTTTCCTTAATAAAAAAGTCTTAGTCTCCTAATTTATTTCATGATTCCCATAAATACCTAAATGCTCACTGAAAAACTCAGCCCACTTCCTTGAATTTATTTTACTTAAATTGACTGATTCATTATATCATTTTTCCCCTATCTCCTGCAGGGTTAAAGTCTGTACCTTTAAGAATATACATTCATTGATATCTGACTCTCTAAATATTCATTCAATCCCTTCACCAGACATTTAAAAAAATACTGAATTTAATTCTTAGATAAATGTAATATTGAAGCAAAAACTTAAAGTCAGAAGGGCACAGTGGCTCATGCCTGTAATCCTAGCACTTTGCAAGGCTGAGGCAAGAGGATTGCTTGAGGCTAGGAGTTTGAGGTCAGCCTAAGCAAGAATGAGACCTTGTTTATACAAAAAATAGAAAATTAGCTAGGAAAGGTGGTGCACACCTGTAGTCCTGGCCACTTAGGAGGCTGAGGCGGGAGGATGGCTGAGCCCAGAAGTTTGAGGTTGCTGGGAGCTAGGCTGATGCCATGGCACTCTAGCCCAGGCAACAGAATGAGACTCTGTCTCAAAAAAACAAAAAAATTGCCCTTGATAAAGCACTGAATATTATTATTTTTATTAAATCTCAACCATGAGGTACCCATCTTTTAAATATATTGTGTGAGGAAATAGAAATGAAAAGCATGTTTCAAACACTTCTGTTGCATACCGAAGTATGGACATATGAGGAAGGAAATAAAGTTAAGAGCGGAAATTAGTAAAATAGAAAGCAAATATACAAGAAAGAGAATCCGAAACACCAAAAGTTAGCCTTGAAAAGGCCAATATAATTAGTAAATTACTTCCAAGTCTAGTCAGGAAAAATGATAGGTGATAATAACTAATACCAGGATTGAAAAGAAGATCACAACAGGATATTATAAACAATTTTATGCCAAAATATTTGAAAGTCTAGATGCAATTAACATATTTATGAAAAATAAAATATACAGAAATAAAAAATAAAAATATGAATAATTCTATTACTAATAAAGAAATTTGATCTCAGGATTTAAATTTTCCCACGAAGAAAACTTTAGGCACAGAGAGATTCACTAGTGAATTCTACCCAGTACTTAAGAAAGCTATATCACCAATCTCAAAGATTAGAGAAAAAAGGTGAGAGACCGATACAAAGATAGACAGAAAGAAAGCCTCGAACTTGTTGAATAGGTCCAGCATAACCTTGATACCAAACCCTAATAAGAAAAGAAAATGAAAAGTCAATCTTGACTGATGAACATAGATGCAAAAACCCACTATTAACATATCTGGTACTCACCAGCAAACTGGTATTAACGGATCAACACCTAAGTAGACATATAGGAGTAACATTTATCGGGTGTCGGGAGGGTGGGAGGGGGGAGGAGGGAAGGGGTACATACAACCACAACGAGTAAGATGTGCAACGTTTGGGGGATGGACACGCTTGAAGCTCTTACTCGAGGTGGGGGGCATGGGCAATATATGTAACCTTAACACTTGTGCCCCCATAATACGCTAAAATAAAAAAATAAAAAATAAATAGACATATCTCAATTAGCTGGTTTTATTCTGTCTGAAGATCATGTTGAATCTAAACAAAACTGCTGTAGTCTTTGCTTAAAGATTCTAAAGAATAACCATAATGTATCTGAATTCAGAGAGTACGTTTTTGAGGGTATGTCATTAGAGTTCCTGGAAACAGAATACATGTAGATGGCAACCAGAAGGCTCTAGGAGCAGTGAAGAATTTGGCATGGGTTAGAAAATCAATCTTTCTCTTTCTCTGCAGCACAGGAGAATATGTGATTGCATATTTATTCCTAGATTCCAAAACAAGTTCCAGATGAATATATAATGACCTTCTGTGTTTATAGCTTGAGGAGAGAATTCTCCTAATACTTTCTTTTTCATAAATGTAGTATAAAAGAGACATGTAATTTATTTATATCCTGAACCATACTCTTATCCCATTAATTAAAATTGGTAACAAAATGAGTGGCCACCTTTATCATTTAGCTTTTTTCTTTAAAGAACAACTCTTACCAACCAATTCCTTACTTCCCATAATACTTTAGTCAGGATCCTGAACTGTGATCCATATTCATTTGACGTTCTGCCAGATGTTAATATTTCTGATATTCATATGATATGCATTTGCGCAATGTAAAAACCTTTTAGCAATTTAGTCCACCTTCAACCAAACCCAGCTAAGTGCATTTAGTCTCTGAAATATTATTGTTTCCCTCTAACTGCAAATATTGAAGACAAAAAAAGTCAATAGGTAATTAACATTATCAGACATATTGTCAGTACTTTCCCACATATATGTTTCCCAAGCATTGCTTTTCCCTTATGTCCACTCAAGTTATAATGCTCTTTTTCTTTCTTTTTTACTGGTTTGAGATCCTCTATTATAAAATAAATACTCTTGCATTGTCCACACAGGTTTTTAAAAATTTGAATATATTTCGTATGCCAGAGAGCTTTCTTAGTTTTAGCACCTTAAAGTTTTTTAAAGTGTAGTTATCAGCTTCAAAGTCAAAATAGATATAAGGAAACATCTAATTAACCTATGGGAAAGTACTCATGGAACATATAAAAGCACCCAGAATGCCAAAAACATTCTATAACTCTGTTAACAAATGATATTGCAAAAGGGAAATATACTATATCCTATATATCCTGACAAAAAAGAAACTGCTTTAATTTCAGAAGAACATATTAATACTAATATAACACTGGCATGTTTAAACTACATATAACTTTTACGTGTAATGTTTAATAAGGCCAGTTATAAGTATTTCATGTATTTTTGCTACATTAATATATATTACCTTAAAAATCTGCCAATGCAATCAATTTTAAATGGTAAGTAGAAATTTACATCTCAAAGGTGCCATCTTAGATACCAATCTAAAAAAATTAAATTGCCTATCAAGAATCTTAGAAGGATGGGCACGGTGGCTCACACCTATAATCTTGGCACTTTGAGAGGTGGAGGTAGGAGGATTGCTTGAGGCCAGAAGTTTGAGACTAGCCTCAGCAAGAGTGAGTGAGACCCCATCTCTGCAAAAAAAGAGAAAAATTGGCCAGGTATGGCATGTGCCTGTAGTCCTAGCTACTCATGGGGGGAGACAGGAGGATTGCTTGAGCCCAGGAGTTTGAGGTTTCAGTGAGCTATGATGATGGCCACTGCACTCCAGCACAGGTGACAGTGAGACCTTATCTCAAAAAAAAAAATAAACAAATAAGAATTTTAATACAAAAAGTTGACATGAGACACATGATGTCTAGTTGTACAATCAGTGGATCAATTTGGATATCTTGATATTATCAATAGGAAAAAATAGATAAAAACCATGTCTTCCTGAATATCTTAAACTGACAATTTTTAGCATTATAAACTATGTTAATATACACTGTAAACTAAAATGAAAGAAGAGCTTAGAATTTGAACAAAATATAAACACCTATGGATCAACATGATTTTATCTGACTTGGGCACACATTAAAATCACTGTTAGATTCCATGCTTTTCAAAAGATTTTTGTTTAATAATATTTAAGCAATAAATTTTTATTTATAGAATTCTGTTGTTATTAAGGCATTCAGTGAAAACTATGACAAGGATTCTTTTCTAAAGAATCAAGATTGGATCAATATGCAATTGAATAGGAAGAAGTAAATAATAAATGCCTGTGTGAATGACAAATACTCCTTCTTTATAGAAGTTATTTTATTCATATTTTTACAAAACATTCTTTATTTATAAGGAAATATCCAGCCCACAAAAATTATTAGCAGGCTAATGGACTATCTAAAAAGTTAAATATCAACAATGATGGAAAAAGATTGTTCAACTGAATAAATGGGATGGCATAATATTCCTGCATATATGAATAGTGTATCTCTGTTATTTCACTTATCATTCACATAAGTTTAAAAATTTGATGGAAGGGGGCATATTTCCCTGTTATTTGCTATATTTTTCCTTTTAAATAGCTAATTTTCCTTCCACTTCCAGATTCATTGGTCTTCTTATTACTTATATTCCCTTTCTAGTCAAAATGTATTTCTCAAAAAATTCCTGATAAAAAAAAATTCCTGACTCCGAAACTTCATAGCCATTACTCATATTCTCCTCTCTTTGTTCCAGAAAGTGATGAAATAAAATAAATTCTGGACAAAAAAGTGTTCATATATTAAGTGCTCTAATACCTGAAATATTAACATTGTAGTGCAATAATTTTCTCCCTTAAAATTAACTCAGATTCTATTAAATAGCATTCACTGAAAATTTCACAATGTAATTATGTGTGTCCCTATTAATCCTTTTGTCATCTACAGAACTGGACTCATACTTAGTGTCAGAATACAGCATTGAGGTTTTTCATCCAAGCTCCAGAACCAGCAAATCCCTCTATTATGTTATTTCATTAGTATACGTCATGAGGAAGGAAAAAATCCATTGAAACAATATATTTGAAAGTGACCTTTAAACTGTTAACCACATATACACATCTAAAGTAGAAAAGTAAGCTAAAGTTTTTCTGTCTCTGTTTAATAGTGTTACCATCCAATTCATATATGCACATATTTATTTGTTCATTCATTCAGCAAACATTTACTGAGTGTATCTTATATATTGGATTCTACTATATCATGTGAAAATATTAAGTATGAAAAATTATAATATATAAGTTTATTTTATTTGCAGTTAACATCATTATTTGAGGGAGAATAACTTATAAGCCACTTTTCCCCTTATTGCATAGAATAGTAAAACAAGGAATGCTTCATTGTCCTTCCTTAATTTCTGCATACTTCCTATCTTGTATACATGATTCCTATGAGAAGTCAGAAAGTAATAGTGTAGAATAGCTACGAAAATTTTGTACTGACTACATTCAAACAGTTTTGAGCTGGACATGATGGTGCCTGCCTCTAGTCCCAGCTACTAGGAAGGCTGAGGTAGGAGGATCCCTTAAATCCAAGAGTTAAAGACCAGCCTGGGCAACATAGTAAGATCCCTTCTCAAAAAAAGGTTTTGAAATGCCAAGGGCCACTACAGATGAATTGAAGTATTTGAATCACTTAACTTTTATTTGATACAATACTCTCAACTATGGTATCTACTTACTTGGTAAGTATATTTGGCTTCTAAAATCACTGAAAAAATTAAATCCAAGTTGATTTAATTTTTAAATGGAATTTGGTAAGTGTGTCTTTGAACACACAAATCTTTCTGACAAAAATTACTCATCTTTCTTCTTTGTAAAATATGTTAACAAAAACACAAAATAAAAGGTTGTCAAGTCCTATGCCCAATAGTATGATCTTTCATCTATCAAATAGATGTTCTGAGACATGCTTATAATTTCTGTGTACTTACAAAACACTGCTGTGGAGCTATCACCTATATTTTCGAGTGTCATTCTCAAAGAAGACAACTTTGCCAAAATGGTATTCATGAAAAGTATAGGCTAGAGAATATGCTGCATTTTATAAAATGGTTTATCATTCAAGATCCAAATCAAATGCTATCACTATCGCAAAGCCTTCTCTGATTCCCTCCTCCCCACCCAAATGTTCTCTCATGTTCTCTCTCTTCCTTCTTTGAACCCTCACTGCAATTTATTTTTGTATCTCTTGTGGTTACCATTTTAAAATAATGTATTGTTATGGTTTGAGTAAATGTCTCACCTTTCATGATATTATGTTTATATTATGCAAAGACTCTTACATATTTTTCACTGTTCACTCTAGGTACTAGAGTGCCTTACATATACCTGTTGCTCAAGCAATATTTTGGCACTTTGTTATTTTTAATTTTAGACCTTTATGATATATTACTTTAATTGTTCTTTAATAAATTCTAATTGTTTACCCTTGTTTCTCAAAAACAAACTATAAGCTCCTTGAGGCCTAGGAAAATCTTCTAATACTTTTATACTCCCAGAATTCTTAGCACAGGAGTGTTCGTTTCAGTTGACTAACTTGCCAAAGGCTCATCTAAGAAACATTTCAGAATACAGGTAGCAGCCATCGCCAGGTCCAAGGACTCAAATCCCATAAAACTTGCTTACCATGGCATTGACATTCGCATGATCCCCTTTCCTATTCCGAATCTGAATATGGGATATTGGCAAATTCAGTCCTACACCACTGGCCAGATTTCTCAGGTCGGCGGCATTGTACTCCCCACTCAACAGCAAGCTGTTATTATCAGAACCAACTCCCAGAGAGGCCCGGTAGAGGTAGCTCTGAGAAAGTCTTTCAACTGTAGTGACATCGATTGTGGCTGATGTCATGCAAGGATTTGAAGCCATCTTCCTTCCATACCTCAGATCCTCTGGAGGCTGACAGCAGGCCTGAGAGCAACACCATGGGCTCTGGCTCAACTTGATACATATGAAGATGAGTAAGCACCCCAGAAATAAAAAAGAAATACAAGCCAGGGCAATTACCAAATACAAGTTCTGGGCAGAAAGCTTCTCTCCTGGTTCCCAGATGTCTTCAAAGTCTGGAAGGACCTGAGGGGCAGAGTTGCTCAATAGCACACCCAAAATGACAGAGGAGGAAAGCGGCGGCTCTCCATGGTCCTGAACCACCACCACCACCCTCTGCTTAACTGCATCGGTGGAAAGAACTAAGCGAGCCGTCCGGAGCTCTCCCATACTGGTTGAAATTCTGAAAAGGCTAGAGTCAGAAGCCTGAGAGATGTGGTAAGAAAGCCAGGCGTTGGAACCACTGTCCGCATCCTCTGCTACTACTTTTGTCACCAAGTGTCCAGTTCTGGCAGAGCGGGGCACAATTTCCACTGGCAAAGAACCATTTCTGGTTAAGGGAAACAAGATGACTGGAGCATTGTCGTTCCCATCTACGACAAACAAGTTTACAGTCACTGTTGCACTTCTGGGAGGAATGCCACTATCACGGCCTTCTACTTGGAAGTGAAAACCCCTGAGCTGCTCAAAATCAAAGGAAGTTTTGGCAGTGATAGCCCCACTGGATGATTCCACTGCCACCAAGCTAGAGGCTGGTGGCCCTTCTGAGAAAATATCCAACAGTTCATAACAGACAAGGCCATTCTTCCCCAGGTCTGGGTCCTGGGCAAACACTCGGCCAAGAGAGGCTCCGGGGCCATTGTTTTCAGCAACAAAAAGTTCCTGTTGCGGTTGAGAAAAGCTTGGTGTATTGTCGTTCACATCAGCAACTGTCACCGTGATTGTCCTTCGGGTGCTAAGTGGGGGCAAGCCACCATCCGAGGCGGTGATCAGAACCTGGTATTCACTGATCTGCTCCCGGTCCAGAGGCCCATGAATCAGCAGGCTGTAGTAGTTGTCAAAGGAAGCCCTCAGCTGAAAAGGGCCTCCACTGGCCATGCTGCAAAAGACCCTACCGTTGGAACCGAGGTCCTCATCCTTTACGGTAAAGAGAGCAATCACCGTGCCAGGGGCAGCGTCCTCGGGTACTAGGCTGGAGAGACTCAAGAAGTTCACTTCCGGGGCATGATTATTCACATCAGTCACCTCCACTAGCAGTTTAGCGGTGCTAGCTAGACTAAAGGTGCCCTCATCCCTGGCCTCGATGTATGCCTCCAAGAGCGTTTCTGAGGGACCTAACGAAGCAGCTACGCGCACCTCCCCACTTTTAGGGTGCACTTGAAAGCGGTGTCGCAGCTCTGCTCGAGTGCTGTTGCTTAAGGAGTACCGGACTTCTCCATTGGAGCCTTCATCCGGATCCGAGGCTTGAACTCGGAATAACACAGTCCCATTGGGTGCAGTCTCTGGAACCTTGGTGCGGTATAGGGAGCGCTCAAATACAGGCGCATTGTCGTTTGTGTCCACCACGACGATGGTGACTTGCGCGTCTCCGGAGCGCGCAGGCAGCCCGCCATCCCGAGCTGTAAGCACCAGCAGGTGGGTGGCGCGCCGCTCTCGATCCAGCACTTTCTCCAGCACCAACTCCGGGTATTGGCTGCCGTCGACCCGCGACCCCATGTCCAGGCGAAAGTGCTGGCTGGGGCTCAGGCTGTAGCTCAGCACCCCATTGCTTCCCTCGTCGGCATCTTGGGCATTAGGGAGAGTAAAGCGGGCTCCGGGCGTCAGGAACTCGGGGATGTGAAGCTCGACGTCGCCAGCAGGAAAGAGAGGTGAGTTGTCATTGGTGTCCAGGACGTGAATGCGCATCTTGTGCAGCTCCAGCGGGTCCTCCAGCACTAGGTCATAGCTCAAGACGCAGGTAGCTTTGGTCCCACACAGCCGCTCGCGGTCCGCTGGCTCTCTGACCATTAAGCTACCGCTGGCCAGGTCCACCCCGAAGTAGACTTCGCTGTGGCTGGAAAGGAGGCGAAAGTTCCGCAAGGAGAGCGCGGCCGCTGGCAGCTTCAAGTCCGCGGCGACGTTGCCGATGGCTACGCCCGGTTCCGTCTCCTCGGGCACTGAGTACTCGAGCTGTCCCGCCGCAGCGCAGCAGGAAGCCCACACGCACAGAACTGCCACCCCCCATCCCACCATCCTCCCTCTCGGCGTCCACGCTCCCCCAACGGCGACCCAGGAGCATGCTCCGGACTCCTGGAGAGCACGCGCCGCGGCCAAGAGTCAGTTCTGGCCGGCCGGCCCTGCCGCCGGCTACAGATGCAGCGACCGCCGGCGCTCCGCCTGCGGAGGAGCGGAATTACCCGCGGCCGGCCGGCCGGGGCCGGGCTGGCCAGACGCGGGGCTTGGCGGCCGTCTGGGATCGCGGAGCCGGCCCGGTGCGGAGGGGCGCAGCGCCGCCTAGGGGCGCGGGGGCGGGATGAAGCGCCGGCTGGGGAAGCGCCGTCTCCAGTCCCGGCCGCTGCGTCTCGCCCCACCTCGGACCGCGGGCGCCCGGCGGGGCCGGGAAGACGCTTGGAGAAACTAGCGCGTCTCTCCTTAAACAGCGTTTTCTAGGACCACACCCTGAGGCCGGCCGGGCCTTAGCCTCCAGAATGCCTGCCCGAAGACTGCTGGCATCGGGGCTGAGCCCGGCCGGGCTCCTCCCGCAGTTGGGAGAGCGGAGCGCCGAGGACCGGGAGCGCCGACCCACGGAGCGCCCACGCACCCGCGGCAGGGCGGGGCTCCGGGGCAGGCCGGGCGGAGGCGGGCCCGGGAACCTGAACGACCACGCCTTCCAGGCTTAAGGAAACAGGAGCCCCAGAACCAAGGGCCGTGGTGCGTTCCGTGCAGGATTCCCGGCCTGTCTGCCGGGTCGAAGTCCCTCCGGCACCCTGCTACAGCCCAGGGGCCGCCACGAGCGCGGACTCGGGCTTTTCGAAGCAGCAGAGCCAGCGAGCACAAGCCTTACGGGTCTACTACGCTCCGCTTTTTTGCGTGACAGCAGTTTCTCCTTCCCCTAGCAGCCCTAGTGGGAGTGCTTCGCAAAGGGCGCTTGACGCTCCGAGTAAAAGAGGAAGTCATAGACCAGTCAATACTGATAACCAGAAACTCACACTTGACAACTCGTCCCCAAAGACCTCAACCGCAAAGTTGTTGAGGGGAAAGAAAGTACTGAGCTATCCTCCGGAGTTTGGCCAGGAAACCACTCTTTGTAAATTTACTCTCTGTAAATATTTAGAAAATAGCAGCGAGGCAGGATAAGAACAGGCTAGATGCCCATCCTTCCGCCAACCTCGTTTTTAATTTGGCCTTCTGCAAATCTTCTGATCAGTTTTAGGAGAAACAACTCTGAGCCACAACAGATACCTCCAAATTCCGCCTAGCACGCTACACCCAGTCACTTTCCCTAAGAGGGAGGCGAGCTGAAAAGAGACTGATTTAATTGATTATTAAACACTAAATTCCTCACCAAAATCCTTCTAATACAGTTGCAGTGTTCAAGGCTCCAATAATCAAAATTTGAAAGGCAAAAGCCTTTCAAAGATCTAAAAGATCTAAAATTGAAGCTTCCAGGACACCATATTTTCTGGACAGAAACCTGCCTAAAAACTATTGCTAATTATTGAAGCTGGGTGATGGTACATGCAGGTTAATTACACAATTTTCTCAACTTTTGTCAATACTACTATAATATTTGTAAATCACTGATAAAAGTGGTGGGGAGAGGGGCAGCTCCAGCATTCTTTTCCTAAGACTGAAAGTCGGATTGGTGACTCCACTGTTCCACTGAGAACCAATTACCTCTACCTCCCCTGAACATCACAAACCCATTCTGTATCTCTTCCAGGAAACTAGAAAAGGGAGGCTGCAACATAAAGCAATGTAAATAGCAAATGCCTCCTGACTAGTTTGCTTTTATGAATTAGGGAACCAAAAGATCATTGACACCAAGTCTCTGATAAAATTAAAGAGGAAAACATGTCAACCCATAAGGCAGAGTCACAAGTACAGACATCACTAGGAGACCTCACTAGGATGTGCCCATAAAAATTGAACTTATTCTTCCCCAAATTTCAAAACCAAAACTAATTTTCTGCCCGAGTGCCAGAGATTAGGATTCACATTCTTTCATCTTAATTTAATGCTCCTAACCAAGCTAACTGCTTTGGAATGAAAGGTTATTCTTTCCACCTTTCCATTCCCAGTAGGTGAAATATGACTAACGGTTGTACTTAACTTTTGAGAGGCCCCTTACTTTTAGATCTGTAGTCAATTATACGAGGTTTAGGAATTCTGAGCTGTAGTATGTGTGGGTGTATTTGGGGCATGAGAAAAAAGGAAAAACTCATAGAGAATAGCATGGAAAGTCTTCACAAAAACTCCTTCTCATTCACACACTTCTCAGAATTTTGGCTTCCCCTTTCCCCATTTCTCTATTTAAACTGCCATTGATATCTATTTTCAAAAGATTTCATTTGTGTCCAGAATAAGTGTGGATAGCATCCACCTAATGAGATTTGTCCCATCATATGCCTCCCTAACTTTAGACATAACACTGGGATTTGTGAAAGAGCAATATTTAAAAGAGAAGGATAGGCCAGGCTCAGTGGCTCATGCCTGTAATCCTAGCACTCTGGGAGGCCGAGGCAGGAGGATCACTCAAGGTCAGGAGTTCGAAACCAGCCTGAGCAAGAGTGAGACCCCATCTCTACTAAAAATAGAAAGAAATTAATTGGCCAACTAAAAATATACAGAAAAACTTAGCCGGGCATGGTAGCACATGCCTGTAGTCCCAGCTACTCGAGAGGCTGAGGCAGGAGGATCGTTTGAGCCCAGGAGTTTGAGGTTGCTGTGAGCTAGGCTGATGCCATGGCATTCTAGCCTGGGCAACACAGTGAGACATTGTCTTACAAAAAAAAAAAAAAAAAAGGAAAGAGAAGGATATCCCAAAGATGAAGAAGGCTAAAGGTTTTGCCTTTTGAATAAAATGACCAGATGAACATTAAAATTATGAATTAGCAAAATTTCTCTTTAGCAGCACCTTTCACTGCTGATATCTCATTTTCTCATGAAATTTTCTATAGTTTCTCCTATTCAGGTATTTCAAAGCTTTTAATTAAGCACAAGTATAACTTTAAGTAAACTGCATACAAAACATTGTCCTAATTTCTGCTTAGGCTCTATTGCCGAGACTATTACTATAAAGTCCTCCCAGTAAACTTACCCTTAAGCTGTAAATTCCAAAGATTTCTAGCTATATTGCATAAGATATTATTGGAGATCTCAAGGCCAAACCCAGAAAATAGTAAATCTGATACCTACCAAAGACTTTATCAACAAAATGATATTGTACTTTAAACATGATTTTCTTAGTGCTTAAGATTATTTTCTGGAAGCATATTAGGTATTTATGAAATCTATTAATAAATTAACAGGATACCACAATCACATTAACCAAAATTTAATCCTATAAAATAATAAAATATCAAATCAAGTTTAATAGAGTGTGAGTTCTTTGAAAGGTAGAGATCTTTGAAGGTAGAGATCTGTATCATTCAATACTTGTTTGTCAAGTATCAAGCTAGGTTCCAGGCATGTTAAGTAAGTAGCTAAAGCACTATTGATACACAACATTCCCTTGTGTCATTTTTTTTTTTTTTTACTTAAACTCTTTACCAAAAACAAATCATTATAGAATTTCTTCCTGGAGTTTCTATTATCAAGAAAATAGTTTCTCCATGACATAATACCATCTAAAGTGTCTTGAACCTCTCTTCGTGAATCTATACTCCAATTAACTCTATGCTGTGTTTACTATTTTTTATTATGTAACAACTTTTCAAAAATTATTTCTCTATAAAAATATTTTTCTATTTCACCTTCAAAGTGTAGCCCTCAGAACTAAAAGTTATACTCTATGTTGGTCAAATCACTTCAAAGTTAAGGAGATCGAGCTCTTTTATTCTAAATACTATTATGTGGTAATGGAGTTCAAAGTTGCAGTTTTACAGTCAGGACAAACCATTCACACTGCCCAGCTGCTGTCCTTGATATACCACTGGCTGAAGATAAAGTAGAATTTCATTGCTGGCATCAAAATCTGAAGTTTATATTTTTTAAATGTTTTTCTTGAATGATATCTTTGGATTTTTCCCCTTTTCTATGTGTTTCATCTATTTGAGGACATCTATTAGAAGTATGTTGAATCTCCTTTTTCTGTGATCCAAAGCTTTTCTTTTCTTTCTAATTTTTAAAAAGTTCTTTGTTCTTTTCCATTTATTTTCTCAACCTTCTCAAGTGTTTCTTCTTTTTTCTTGGCAGTATGTCAAGCAGAGCCTGTTCACCTTTTTACTGCTTCCAGCACAGCCTTAATTTCTATAATGGTTTTATATTTCTCTTTTATTTATTTCATAAATAGTGCCAGCTGAGTTTTCATGATCTTTTGTGACCTTTTCATTTTATCCTTGAAACTCTATAACTCTGTTTCAAGTTTCTGATTCTATGAGACCATTTAAAATTAAGTTTTGCAAATGAAATGGAAGAAAATATTTGCAAGTCATGCCTTTGATAAGAGGTTAATATTCCAAAATATATAAGGAGCTCAACTCAATAGTAAGAAAATAAATAACCTGATTCCAAAGTAGACAAAGGATCTGAATGGACATTTCTCAATAGAAGACACAAATGGCCAGCAAGCATATGGGAAAAAAATGCCCCAAATCATTATCATCAGAGAAATACAAATTAAAATCACAATGAGATATCTTCTCACATCTATTAGGAAGGCTATTATCAAAACACAAAAGATAAGCATTGGAGAGAATGTGGAGTAAAGGGAACCCTTGCATACTATTGGTGGAAATGTAAATTAGTACAGTCATTATGGAAAATAGTATAGAAGTTCCTCAAAAAATTTAAAATAAAACTACTGTATAATCCAGCAATTCCACTACTGGCTGTATATCCAAAGAAATGAAATCAGTATGTCAAAGAGATAGCTGCACTGTCACGTTCACTGCAGCATTGTTCAACGGCTAAGAAATAGGATCAACCTAAGTGTCCATCAGTGGATGAGTGGATAGAGAAAATGTGGTACATATACACAGTGGAACACTAATCAGCCTTAAAGAATACTAATCAACCTTAAATTATCATTTGTGACAATGTATATAAACCTAGAGGACATAATGTTAAGTGAAATCAGCCAGGCACAGGAAGACAAATAGTGCATGACCTCACTGATATGTGAAATCTAAAAAAGTTGATGTCCTAGAAGCAGAGAGTAGAATGGTGGCTACCAGAGGCTGGGGCAGGGGGAGACAGTCAAGGGCACAACATTTCAGTTAGATAGGAGAAATAAATTGAAGAGATCTATTATACAACATAGTGACAGTAATTACAATGTGTTGTATTCTTGAAAATTGCTAAGACAACAGATTTTAAGTATACTCACCACAAAAAAAAGTATGTAAGGTAAGGTATATGTTAATTAGCTTCAATTAACCATTCCATGATGTAAAGTTGACCCTTAACAACACAGGTTTGAACTGTGCAGGTCCACTTACATGTGGATTTTCTTCCACCTCTGCCACCCTTGAGACAATAAGATCAGTCCCTCTGTTTCTCTTCCTCCTCCTCAGCCTACTCAACGTGAAGACAAGGAGAATGAAGACCCTTATGATGATCCACTTCCACTTAATAAATAGTAAATATATTCTCTCTTCCTTATGATATTCTTATTAATATTTTCTTTTCATAGCTTACTTTATTGTGAGAGTATAGTATATAATACATATAACCTACAAAGGAGGAAGAGAAGGAGGAGGAGGAGGAGGGGAACTACGTGCAAAGAAAAGCCCAGGACCTAAATGTGTCACCAATAACTTCTACCAAATATTTACATAAGTATTAATAGCAGTTCTTTCAAACTGATTCTAAAGAATAGGAGTGAACACTTTCATTCTGAGGCTAATATTTCTTTGATACCAAAACCAAACAAAGATCACAGGAAAACTATGGTCTTAGTCCATTTGTGCTGTTATAATAAAATATCGAAGACCAAGTAATTCATAAACAACAGAAATTTATTTTGGATAGTTCTGGAGATTGAGAAGCTCAAGATCAAGGTGCCAGCAGATTCAGTGTCTGGTGAAGGCCCAGTCTCTCCTACCAACATGACACTTTGAATGCTATTCCACTTGGTGGAAGAGCAGAAAAGTAAAAGGGCCGAACTGCTATGTGAAATCGCTTTTATAGACTTTAATCACATTTATGAGGGAGAAGCCCTCATGATCTAATCACCTACAAAAGGCCTCACCTTTTAATACTATTTCAGTGGGGTTTAAGTTTCAACAAGAATTTTAAAAGGGACACAAATGTTCAACCAAAGTAACTGTATACCAATACCTCTTATGAATATAGTCACACAAATCTTCAACAAAATATAAGCAAACCAAATTTAGCAATGTATAGTTGATCCTTGAACAACACCGGTTTGAATTGCATGAATCCACTTAAAAGTGGATTTTCTTCCACCTCTGCCAAGCCTGAGACAGCGAGATCAATCCCACCTCTTCCTCTTCTTCCTCAGTCTACTAAACATGAAGATGATGAGCATGAAGACCTTTATGATAATCAACTTCTACTTAATTAATGGTAAATCTATTTTCTTTTCCTTATCTTACTTGTTTATAAGAATATAGTATATAATACATATACAAAATATGTGTTAATCAACTGCTTAAGTTATAATTAAGACTTTTGGTGAATAGTGGGCTATTAGTAGTTAAGTTCCGGGGGAGGAATAAAAAGTTATACATGAATTTTTCAACTGTGCTGGGGGCTGGCACTCCTAACCTCCATGTTGTTCAATGACCAACTGTATAAAAGAGATTATACACCCTGACCAAGTGGGATTTATCCCAGGAATGCAAGATTGGTTTAATGTCTGAAAATCATTAAATGTAATACATCATATATATTAGTTTACTAGTTCTGCCATATGAAACTACCACAGAATTCATGGCTTAACCAACAGAATTTATCAATTCTCCACAATTACTTCCAAAAATAAAAGCAGTTCTATAAGACCAGCATTGCCCTAACACCAAAATCAGACACTGTAAGAAAGACATTACAAGAAAGGAAAACTACAGACCAAATTCTCATGAATATTTTGCCAAACTGAATTATGGCCCCTCAAAGATATCCAGGTCCTAATCTCAGAGCCTGTGAATATAATACCCTACATGGTAGAAGGAACTTTGCAGGTGTGATTAAATTAAGGCTTTAAAGGGGATAGATTATCCTGGATTATTGGGGTGGGCCCAGTGTAATCACAAGAACCTTTTAAGTAGGTAGGAGGATCAGAGTCAGTAGTAGGAGATAGGAGTGTGTAAGCAAGAGGTTGGAGTGATATGAGAAAGGAACCACAGCTAAGGAATATAGGTATCTTCTAGAAGCTAAAAAAGGCAAGAAAATGGATTCTTTCCTGAAGCTTCCAGGAAGAACTTAGCTTTGAGATCCTAATTACACTACCACATGTTATAAAGAAACAGCATACCAACAAATTAACAAAAATTTGTGCATAAATGATACCTGTAAAGCATTTATGAAAACAAGTGAAAATTTACAATGAAAGGTAACTTTCATATCCCAGGCTACATGGTATTCATACCAAAAGAAACGAGGAGAGAGGAGGAAACAAGAGGGAGGGGGTGAGGTGAAGCACATACCCTGCTTAGGATGAATCTGTGATCAAGAAGTTTAAAACAAACAAGGAACCAATTTTGAATTTTTACATACAACAAACAAAAGGATCATGATCTTGTGATAATTAAGAACTTGTAATAATAGAGAAATAATATCAAATTAAGAGATTTGAAATTATTGAAGAGATATCAAAATGTAGAATTCCAAATAAAAGGAGACTGTAAAAAATAACCAATAGATTTGTAAAAAGAACCAAATATAATTTTTAAAATAAAAATATAGTTAACACAATTAAAAATACTTGTAAATAAAAAATACCTCTTGTAAAAAAAATAAACCATATTATCAATAGATATCTTTTAAAATAACATTTAATATGAGAAGATAAAAAGCATATTTCATATACTATGGAAAGAAAATAAGATGCAGGCCTAATTATATACAGAGGAATTATTTCAAGAGATTTGAAATGCCTATTACATTTTTTAAAAAAGATTGGCACCAGACTTCTCATCTGTAACACCAGCAGCCAGAAGATACTGTAAAAGCAAAATAGCATATGACTACTGAAAGAAAATAATTGCAGCCTAAAAATCTTATACCCAGAAAGGTATCATTTATCTGTCAGAGTGAAAAAGTTGTTCTTAAAAGGCATGCAAGAACTCAGTGAGTATATGCTATAAATACTTTACATAAAGAAGCATTAGAAAATATTTCAATTATACATTAAAGGAATAAAAACAGAAACCATAAAATGAGGAAACATTGGTGAGCAAAGAACTTGAAGTGAGTGATAGAATAGAGTCAAGATAGATAGACAGTTGGACAGACTGAAATATAACTGATATGAAAAAAGCTCTTCTTGAAGCAGGAAAAATATACCATAACAAAAATTCTAAGTACCATTTTTAGTACAAAATCTGGTCAACAAAACCTAAAATTTGAAAGAAGAAAGGAAAGGGAAGGTAATACCACTCCAAGTATTTCATGAGAAAAGAAGAATAGAACTTAAAGTATTTTAAATTCTTAGCCTATGGGAGAGTAGAGAAGAAACAAATCATCTCAGCTAAGGAAATGGGAAGTGTCTCATTTACCAGTAACAATAAAATCATATTGTTATATTAGAAGAGCTGGGAAGATCTTCCTGTTTCCTACATATTAAAGATAATATGTTGATAAGATATTTATGTATAAAAATATATTTCCTGTTTTATTGGGGAATTATAACACATTATTCATAAAAACAAAATCATTGAAATAAGGCAGTTACTTTAACAGAAATAAATATTTGGATGTTTTGTTATTTGTTAAATTGCAAGAAGGTTAACTCCATTTTCCTGAATAATATACTTCAAAATCTCCAAATTGACTTGTAAGATTTGTATAATATAAAATAACATGTATTCAGAAATTAATTATATTTTAATTGATTACAATCTGCACTCTCTCAAAAGTTACAGAGCACTGTGAACCAATGTATTCAATGTATTCATATTCATATGAATTTATTGAATTCATATGTATTCAATGTATTCATATTCATATTATAACATACAGATTATAAAACAACTGTTTACCCTATTTACAAAAATTACACTAGCTTAAGAATACCTGCAGAATCTCACTAAAAAAGGAACAGCATATTTGAAAAATAACTACTAGAACACCTAGAAGTGAAAAATATAATAACCATGTTTAAAAATCAACTCAATAGAGGGCTTCTACTACCAGTATACAATGTTGTTTATTTGAACCAACCATACCACTGAAGATATTTTAAAATGAAAAAATGCCTCTAATTGCTAACAAGCTCATGAAGAATTAGGTCATCAAATATAAAATGTCTGATTTCAAATAAAAAGTTTATTATATCTCAAACAAGAAGCAATTCAATTAATCAAAGTATGCGCCTAAAGTATCAACACAGTTTTGCCATCCTAACGGTAGCTCATTTATGCCAGCAGTGAAGAAGTCCAGAGAGTGAGTGGCAATGAAATCATGAAAGATGTTTTTCACAGCTTGTTGAGAATTGAATATTTTTCCTTGCAAGAAGTGGCCCAAAGCTGGAAGAAGTGGTACGCGGTTGGTGCAAGGTCTAGTGAATAAGGTGATAACAGAGAGTTTCCAAATCCATCCTCCTGTAGTTTGAGCACCATTGTCTGTGCAACACATGGTGAAGCATTGTCTTGTAAGAAGATTTGCCTGTCTCTATTGACCAACCTTGGCTGCTTATGACAAGCATCCTCATCATTTTGTCCAACTGGTTGCAGTAGACATACCCTGTAGTCAACTGACCAGATTTCATGAAGTGGATAATACCAGTGCTGGACCACCAAACAGACACCATTAGCTTTTTTTGATTAATATTCAGTTTTGGAGTGTGTTTTGGCACACCATCTTTATCCAACCATTGTGCTGAACACTTGCAATTGTCAAAAAGAATCAATTTTTCATTACACGTAACAATACAGTATAGAAATGGTTCAACTTTATGTTGCAAAGAAAGGCAAGCTTCGAGACAATTTCTCATCTGATGCTCATTTAATTCATGTGGTACCCATCTATCCAGCTTCTTTACCTTGCCCATTTGTTTCAAATGGTCCAATATTGTTGGAATAGTAACATCAAACCTTCCTGGTAATTCATGGATAGATTGAGATGGATATGTTTCCACTACAGCTTTCAGTTCATTATTATCCACCCTGGTCTCAGGTCACCCACACGGCTCATTCTCAAGACTAAAATCACCAGAAGGGAACTTCTCAAACCATCAATGTACTGTGCATTTATTAGCCATATCCTTCCCAAACACTTCATTGATGTTTTGAGCTTCTGCACTGCACTGGTTCCATGACAGTACTCATATTCGAAAATAATATGAATTTTTTACTTATCCATGGTTTCACAAAAATTGCTCTAAAAATTTATTGAAAGATGATCACAAGCCAAAATGTGCATTTGAAAGGTTGAGGATGTATCTTCACAATAAAAATAAAACAAGAAGGGTCAAAGTGAAATGGCAGAGACATCAACTGAGATTCCTTGGTACTTAAGGAAATCAGACATTTCATACTTAATATCTAAAATAATAGCTAGAGATCCTGAAAAAGACATACATATTCACAAGGCAAAGCAGCTTTCTGGCCACTTCTGATCTGGGTTGTTTATCTGTAACAGGTAGAAATCGATATGGTCTGAGGGGTCTAAGGTACCAGATTCAAGACAAAGAGGGAATTCTTAAAACAGAAAGAGGAAAGTGTCAAGTCACAGAATCCCCATGAGATGAACAGACTTCTCAGCAGCCACCCTACAGGCCAGGGCAGAATGGGATGATATATTTAAAATGTCAAAGTTAAAAAAAAAAAAAAAAAGCATCAACCAAGGATGCTATACCCAGCAAAGCTATCCTTCATCAATGAAAGAGAAATAGTCTTTCTCGGACAAGAAAAACTGAGGGAAGTCATCATCACAAGACTGGCCCTATAAGAAATGCTTAAGGAAGCCCTTAAGGAAAGCTCAAAGATGATATCTACCATCATAAAAACACATAAAAGTATAAAACTCACTGAATAGAGCAGATACACAAAGGAGAAAAAGAAAGATATAAAAAATTATCACTACAAAAAGAGGAAGAAAGAAACAAAGGATATACAACACAATCAGAAAACAATTAACAAAACGACAAGAATAATTCCGCATCTACAAATAACAACCTTGAATGAAAATAGTATAAATTCCCCAATTAAAAGTTATAAACTGGCTGAATGGATTTTAAAAATAAAAACAAGACCCAACTATATGCTACCTACAAGAAGTTCACTTCACCTGTAAAGACATATATAGACTGAAAGCAAAGGGATGGGAAAAATATTCCACATAAATGGAGGCCAAAAGCATATGCAAAAGCAATGCTAAGAGGGAAGTTTATAGCAATAAACCCCCACATCAAGAAAGTAGAAAGGGCTGGTGTGGTGACTCACGCCTGTAATCCTAGCTCTCTGGGAGGCCAAGTCGGGCAGATTGCTCAAGGTCAGGAGTTGAAACCAGCCTGAGCAAGAGCAAGACCTGTCTCTACTATAAATAGAAAGAAATTAATTGACCAACTAATATATAGAGAAAAATTAGACGGGCATGGTGGTGCATGCCTGTAGTCCCAGCTACTCAGGAGGCTGAGGCAGAAGGATTGCTTGAGCCCAGGATTTTGAGGTTGCTGTGAGCTAGGCTGATGCCACGGCACTCACTCTAGCCTAGGCAACAAAGCGAGACTCTGTCTCAAAAAAAAAAAAAGAAAGATTTCAAACCACCTAAGAATGCACCTCAAGGAGCTAGAAAAACAAGAACAAACCAAACCCAAAATTAGTAGAAAGAAAGAAAGATTAGAACAGAACTAAATGCAATAGAGACTACAAACAAAATATAAAGTATCAATGAAACAAGAAGTTGGTTTTTTGAAAATATAAACCAAATCAATAAACCACTAGCTACAGTAATTTTAAAAAGACTCAAATAAGTAAAATCACAAACAAAAAAGGAGCTATTACAACTAACACCACAAAAATACAAAAGATAATTATAAACTACTGTGAACAACTATACACTAAAAAATTGAGAAGCTTCAAGGAAATGTATAAATGCCTAAATATATATAACTTACCAAAATTCAACCAAGAAGAAATATAAAATCTAAACAGACAAATTATCAGTAATGAGATTTAATCAGTATTAAAAAAACCTCTCAAAAAAGAAAAGTCCAGGACTGGATGGCTTTATTGCTGAATTCTACCGAACATTTAAAGATGAGCCAACACCAATTCTTCTCAAACTATTCCGGAAATTGAAGGGGATAAAAATTCTCCCTAGCTCATTCTATAAGGCCACCATTACCCTGATATCAAAACCAGACAAGGATGCAACAAAACAAGATAAGAATAGGCCAATAATTCATAGATGCAAAAATATTCAATAAGGCTGGGCGTGGTGGCTCATGCCTGTAATCCTAGCACTCTGGGAGGCTGGGGTGGGAGGATTGCTCGAGGTCAGGAGTTTGAGACCAGCCTCAGCAAGAGCGAGACCCCGTCACTACTAAAAATAGAAAGAAATTAGTCAGTCAACTAAAAATTATCCGGGCATGGTGGCGCATGCCTGTAGTCCCAGCTACTCGGGAGGCTGAGGCAGGAGGATCGCTTGAACCCAGGAGTTTGAGGTTGCTGTGAGCTAGGCTGACGCCACAGCACTCTTGCCCAGGCAACAGAGTGAGACTCTGTCTCAAAAAATCTTCAATAAAATGCTAGTAAATTGAATCTAAGAAAACATCAAAAAGATAATACACCATGACTAAGTGGGATTTATCCCAGGGATGCAAGGATGGTTCAACATATGCAAATATGCAAATCAATGTGTGTGATATATCACATCAACAGAATGAAGGGAAAAAAACAATACGATCATCTCAACAGATGCATAAAGAGCATTTTATAAAATCCAATATCCCTTCATGATAAAAAAACTCTCAACAAATTAGACATATAATGAACATACCTCAACATAATAAAAGCCACATATGACAAACCCACAGCTAACATCATACTGAAAAAGCTGAAAGCCTTTCTTCTAAGAACTGGAAAAAGACCCAGATGCCTACTTTCACCACTTTTATTCAACATAGCACTAGAAGTCATAAACAGAGAAATTAGGCAAGAGAAAAAAGGAAAAGACATTCAAATTTGCAAAAAGGAAGTAAAATTGTCCCTCTTTGCAGGCAATATGATTTTATATAGAGAAAAACTTAAAGACTCCACTAAAAATCTCATAGAACTGACATATGAATTCAGTAAAGTTGCAGAATACAACATTCAAAAACCAGTAGCATTTCTATATACTAATAATGAATTAGTATATGAATTGAATTAGTATTTACCCTATAAAGATATATAATTATTATGTACCTGTAATAATTAAAAATAAAAGTTTAAAAATAAAAAAATACAGAAGGAAAATTCTATACATACCTCGAAAGATGCAGATAAAACATATGATAACATTCAACCTCAATTCTAATTTTTAAAAATTCATATTAAACCATAACAATAGGGAACATTTCTAATATAATTCAACTGCAAAAATCAGTTGGAAATGAAATTTTTAAGGCATCATACTTTTAAATATCTTGTTTCTGGATATAAATCTAACAAAGTATTTGAAAGACTGCTGTGGAAAAAAGTATGACACTCCGTAGAGAAACATTGGAGGAAACATTGGAGAAGACCTAAATGAAAAGAAATATATGGTATGTCCATAAACTGGAAGATGCCTGTTTTAAAGATGTCAGTTCCCCAAAAAGTGATCTATAAATTAAATACATTTCCAATAAAAATTCTATTAGAATTTTTTTGAGAAAATGTAAAAGTTGAATCTAAAATTCAAATGATTGTGAAGGCCAAAAAAATGCCAAGTCTTGGATAAGATCAAAGTGAAAGGATTTGTACTACCCGATATCAAGTCTTAACTTAAAGCTATAGTAATTAAAACTATATGGTACTTGTGGTGCTCCAGTAAGATAAAAAGACTAGTAAAATAGAATAGACCACCCAGAAATACTCCTACATAAATATGAACACAATAAATATGACCAAAGTGACACTAAAATCAGTAAAGACAAATTTTTCCAAAAATGGTGCCAAGGCAATATTTATCTATGTATATGGGAAAAATAAAATGAACATCTCCCTCATATAATATATAAAAATCAATTGTAGAAACTAGAGAATAAAATATAAAGGCAAAAAGCATAAAGCTTCTAGAGTGTACTATAGGAAAAGATGCTCATCAGCTCAGAGTTGTATTTTTAAAACAATAAGTAAAATAAGCCCCAATCAAAAAAAATTTAAATATATATAAATTAGACTACAATTAAATTAAGAATTTTAATCATCAAAATAGACCACAAAGAGGGGGAAAGAAAACAACATGATGGGAGAATTATATTTGTAATACCTGAATATATTATTGGCAAAGAATTTGATCCAGAAATTTTAAAATAAAGCCCTAATAATCAGTAAGAAAAAGAGATTATAATATACAAATGATCCAAAATTTTAACAGGCATCTCAGAAAAGATGTCCAAGTGACTACTAAATATATAAAAAGATGTTCAACCTCATAAGAAAAATGCAAATTAAAACTACAATGAGATGCTTTTACACATCCACCAAATTTAAAGACCCAACTAAAGAAAGTATTGAAGAATGGTAGAGCAACATAAATTTTAATATACTATAGATAGAAGTGAAAAAATTTAAATCACTGTAGAAGACTTTAATATCATCTAGTAAAGCTGAAGGTATATATACCCTATGGTCCAGCAGTTCCAATTCTAAGTTTATAACTAGAGAAATGTATGCCATGTGCACCAGGAGATATATACAAGAAAGATTGTTCATAAAACCAAAAACAAAAAATAGCCAAGTTGTCAAACAATTATTCTAAGTAAATCATGATATATCATTCAATTAGCTATTTTAGAAAAATGAAAAATGAATAAATTATAGCTATACACAACATGAAAAAAAATCTTATAACTTGGGTGAAATAACAAGCCACAAGAGAATATATAATTTAAAATCCCATTTATACTAAGTTCAATAATAGACAAAAACTAAACTATCTGGTCTAAATAAATGATTAAAGTCAAGCAAGTGGTTCCCTTTGGGAAGCTGGAAGGGTTATGATAAAAAAGAAACCTGCAGAAGACTTCTAGGGTACCAGAAATGTTCCAGTTCTTTGAGGTCATAGCAAGTTTGACTCATAAATATTTGTTAAATTATACACATGTGTTTAGTTACTTTTCAGTAAGTCTGTTATATTTCACAATCAAAATGTTAAAATACAGAGATAACTGGGAAAAGAAGGTGCACATTATTGGAAACAAAACTATATTAAAACTTTCAAATTAAAAGGGGAAATGTATTAAATATTAATTTGATCAAATAACCAAAACCAGAGAAGTAAAAGAAGGAGCAACAATATAAAATAACTAATAAACATTGAGTTAAATAGAAGATATATAATCATGTATATCATGCATTGTACTATACTTGAATGATCTACATTAAAAGACAGCCATTATCATATTAAGTAAAAAGTAAAATCCATTGATATGTTTTTTATAACAAATGTACTTAAAGTAATGAATAAAGGTTGAAAATACAGGGATGGTCAAATATATATCAAACAAATTCAAATTTCAAAGTATGAAGTTTGTCAATTTTAATAATAAGCTATATAGAATTTAAAGTTAAAAAAACAGAACAGAGAGATATTATTCAATGATATAAGATAATGTATAAACTTCTGTTTTGTCCTCCATGATAAACAGTGAGAAAATTGCACGAGATATAAAGGACTATTTTCAGACAATAGTTAAGGAAGGATTATGATCCCTCAAAAGAAGGGAAACAAATGAAATGAATCCTAAGATTATCCCCGTCTCACTGTCTGGAGGCAATTTCTAGATTGCAGTATAGGGAAGTGGGAAACAAACAAAGCCCAGTGGCCTCACTGCATTGAGGAGGCGGAGACTAAAGTTCAGCAAGACTCGAGTAAATAGAATTAGCAGAGAGGAATATAGAAGGAATTGCACAGAGAGAAAGAGATTTGGAGACCTGCAGAGGGGTCATCTCCAATCTTTGGTCGAATACTAACATGCACATGCACTGAGTAAAACTCCACAAGGCCAGGGAAAAAACTACTGAAACGGAGTAGGCAGAATAATTCCTAGAGTTCACAAATGGCTGAGAATATTTCACATTTATACAAGTCAGAGAAGAGAGATCTGTCAATATGGACATTAGATAGTGTCCTCAGGATAATATCACTTTAATCAAGGACCAAATTAGTTTTATACTAAAAGTTTTCTCTGGATGCGCACTAATAAATCTTGAAATCAAGCCTTGAAAGGAATAAACTGGTCCCAAGCAACTTAACTTCATGTCAGAACTGAGTTTAAGACTCTTAAAAGCAGAGTTTCTCAACAGCAGAACTATTGACCAGGGAAATTTTTTGTTGTAAGGAGCTGTACTGTGCATTATATGATGTTTTAGCAGCATCCCTGGCCTCCGTCATTAGATGCCAGTAGCAATCCTCCAATTATAAAAAAAAAAAAATGTATTCAGGCATTGCCAAATTATTTCTTGGGGGACAAAACTGTCCCTGATTGGGAACCACTGCTTTAAAGAATACACACACACACACAAACACATACAAATAAATCAAAAGAAGCAAACCAAGTAATGATAAAGATGTTAAAATTAGCAGACAAGAATGTTAATAAAAGCTACCCAAAATGATGCACAGAGAGAGAAAAGACAGACAAAAATAAACACGCTTCAATGACCTGTGGGGGACAATAGCAAACAGTCTAACATATGTGTAATTGGAGTCTCAGAAAGGATGGAAAGGAATAAAAAAATATTTGAAGTAATATGGCTGAAGTTTCCCCAAATTTGTTGAAAATGATAATTCTACATATCCAAAAATATCAACCAACCCCAAACAGATGAACATAAAGAAAATCAGACTAAAGCACATCATAATCAATTTTCAAAAATCAGTGATTAAAAAATTTTAACAGCAACTGTGAAGGAGGGGGATGAGAATATGCATGTATAAGAAGAGCAGAGATCTTCTCATCAGAAACTGTGCAAGCCATAAGACAATAAAATGATACCTGTAAAAAACTATCAACTATATCTAGCCAAAATTTTTTTAAATGAAAATGAAACAAGTATTTTTCTCAAGCAAAAGCTGAGTGAATTTTTTGCCAGAACACATGCATTACAAAAAATATTAAAGAAATTCTTCAGACAAAATAAAAATGACAAAAAATGGAAATTTGTATTTACACAAAAGAATGAGCTTCATTGTTAAATGCCTACTGTGTATAATGTGCCTAGCACATAGAGAATACTCAATAATAGTAAATGAATTTAATTAATGAATGTTCAATATAGGAGTTGGGAAGACCTTTCTAACTAAACCTACAGACCTTAAAAACCATAAAAGAATAATACACACTTTTAAAACACTTTTATATGGCAAAATATACCATAAATAAATCAATAGGAATGATATAGGAGAAAAAGATATTTGTGATGTAGATGACAGGTAAATAGTTAATATCTATGTTACACAAAGAATTTTCCAAAATTAAAAAATAATTTTTTCAATAAAAAATGGACCAATAATTTAATTGATAAGCCAAAGAAAATCAAGTCCAAATCAACAAAATACATGTAACAATATGTTCAAATTCACTGATGATATATAGGAATTTTGAATTAAAGTAACAATGAGATAGCATTTTATAGAGAGCACATTGCCAAAAAGTAAAACCTCTCTATTTCTTCTAGAGATAAAATGGAAAGAGTGTTCAAAACTGGTGGTGGCAATTTAAAATACTAAAATTCTTGGAAGGAAATTTAGCAACATATTTTAAAATTGAAAGTATTAATACTTTCTGATACATTAGCTACATCTGAGGATCAATTTCACAGAAATAAGAAACACCAATATTTTAGAAAATATGTAAAGTGATAGTACAGCATGGCTTATGGAGATAAAAGAACACTCAAAACAAAGTGTCCATCAATAGTTGAATAACTGAATATAATAATGGTACATCTGTACTGGAATACTACATAGCTATTAAAAGTAATAGATTTTCAGGAGTTTCTAAAAGGTATTGATGACTGAGAAATTTATATGTTAAACTTTGGAAGAGAAACAATAACAAAAAAAAAAAAACATACTAGGTGTATATATGTATATGAGTCATTACCTGAGTGCAAATAAAAATGTGAAAGGAAAATCACAAGGTATTTGATGTGGTATACATGAGAGGGGAACACTGATGTGCCTATAGGACAAAGAAGGAGAAACCAACCAAAAATGTTTTTTGTTTGATTGATTGTTCGTTTGGAAACAGGGTCTTGCTCTGTCTCCTGGGCTACAGTGCAGTGGCCTCATCAAAACTTACTGCAACCTCAAACTCCTAGGCTCAAGCAATCTTCCTGCCTGGAACTACAGGCTTGCGCTACCATGGGGGCTAATTTTTCTACTTTTTGTAAAGATAGAGTCTTGCTATCCTGCTCAGGCTGGTCTTGAACCCATGACCTCCAGCGACCCTTCAGCCTCAACCTCCCAAAGTGCTAGGATTAAAGGCATCAGCACATAAATGCACTGTAAAAAGGGCATTTATGTGAAAAGTTATGAAGCTCTTTAAAATAATATATCTATATCTGGGCACATGTATAAATTAAATAAAAAAGACTTTAAAATGTATTATGATTAGCCTCACTAAAACAAACATTTCCTAAATGTTTAAGTTCTTACAATATGGGGTTTTTTGTGTAAATGCTCAATTATGCATTAAATACAACTATTAAGAATACAACAAAAATTAGACTTTTTGGAAGAAAAAGACGAAAAGAAAGAAAAAACAAGAAAATATTATTTACAAATAAAAAAAGAATACAACAAAAAGAAAATCTTCTTGTTTTACACATTTCATTGTTTTCTGATTAAGATTTCACGCGGAAGAATAATCCAACCTATAATGTCAATAGCAGAGTCGTTAAACTGATATTGACGAGCGAACTTAAAGAATAATCTCAAAATTGGCACTGACGATATCTTAAATGAAAAACAGTAAGAAAGGCTAAACTACTGTGTAAAATAATATTTTTAAATATAAGTTTACCTCTTTCAAATGCTCTGAATCCGCCTCCCTCTGGGCTGTTCCCTCTGCAGAATCCAGACAAGGAGGCAGGCTGGGGCTGAAGGCCATGAGGTCGGCCTTGGGCGGGCCCTCCCCAGAGCACACCCTCTGCCGCCTCTGCTGCGAGTGTGACCAGCTCCCCACCGCGCTGGAGCACACCAGCCTGGGCTGGCCCGGCCCGCACGCGCCCTCGCTGGGCGGCGCCGAGCACCGCAGCGCCGTGTACAGCAGCAGCGTGAGCACCAGCAGGCTGGACACCGCGCAGATGGCGACGATCAGGTACACGTTGACATCCACCAGCGCCGCCTCCCGACCCACAGGACTCGCCAACGCCCGCGAAGAGGCTTTTGGAGCCTGATTGCTCTCCACCAGCGACACCAGCACGGTGGCCGTGGAGGTCAGCGCGGGCTCCCCGTGGTCCTTCACCAGCACCAGCAGGCGCTGGCGCGGCACATCAGTCTCGTCCAGGGCGCGCGTCGTGCTGATCTCGCCCGTGTACAGCCCCACGCGGAACGGGCTGCGCGCGCTCCCAGACGCCAGCTGCAGTTCGTAAGACAGCCACGCGTTGTAGCCAGAGTCCGCGTCCACCGCGCGCACCTTCGCCACCACGTGGCCTGCGCCCACCATCCGCGACACCACCTCGGTCACTGCGCCAAACGTGCTGCCAGCCCGAGGCGCCAGCAGCGCTGGCGCGTTGTCGTTCTCATCCAGCACGAACACCTGCAGCGTCACGTTGCTGCCCAGAGGCGGCACGCCCGCGTCGCGCGCGCTCACCTGGAACCGCAGCAGCTCCAGCTCCTCGTGGTCCAGCGGCTGCAGCGCGTACACCTTGCCGCTCTCCGCGTGCACCGACACGTAGCTCGACAGCGCGCGCTCGCCCACCCGCCGCTCCACCAGCGAGTACGACACCCGCGCGTTCTCCTGCGCGTCCGCGTCCCGCGCCGACACCGTGAAGATGTGGCAGCCGGGCGGGTTGTTCTCCTTCACGAACACCGTGTACTCGGGCTGCGCGAAGGCCGGCGCGTTGTCGTTCACGTCGGCCACCTCCACGGACACGCTGGCGGTGGCCCACAGCGAGGGCGAGCCCCCGTCCCGCGCGGTCACCACCAGCTCATAGGCGGATATGCTCTCTCGGTCCAGGGCGCCGTCCAGCACCAGCGAATAGTAATTCTTGAAGGTGGACACCAGCTTGAAGGGGACGTGGGGAGTCAGGGTGCAGGTCACCTGTCCGTTGGCTCCAGAGTCACGATCAGACACGCTGATCAGGGCAATGACAGAGCTCGGCTGAGTGTCTTCTCTGATGGGGAGTGACAAAGAAGTGATTGTAACCTCGGGGGCATTATCATTTACGTCTAGTACTTCCACCAAAAGGGTACAATGACCCGCCATTGGAATATTCCCTTTGTCCACTGCCTCCACTGATATTTCATACAATTTCTTTTCTTCGAAATCCAGTTTGCCTTTTGTCCTAATTTCTCCGCTTTGGGGATTTATGGTAAATGCGTATGCCACTGCAGGTGATACAGGCCTTCTAAATGAGTAGACTATATCTCCATTTGTACCTTCATCAGGATCTGTGGCATTTAGCTTGATCACTAATGTTCCATTAAATGCGTTCTCTAGCACTCTCACTTTATAAATGGACTGGTCAAATTCTGGGGCGTTGTCATTCACATCCAGAACTGTGATCAGCAGCTGAACTGTGCCAGTCAGCTCGGGTTTACCGCCATCGCTGGCTGTCAGTAATAAACTATGTTCCGGAATTTCCTCTCTGTCCAATGTTTTCTTCAACACAAGTGACAACGAAGACGTTTGCTCACGATTGTTGTGTGTATCCAAAGCGAAATAATCGTTGGCATCTAGTCGGTAGATCAATGCCGAGTTTACTCCAATATCTGCATCGGATGCGCCATCTAGTGGAAATCGAGTTTCCGGAGGTCTAGATTCTGCAATGATTATTCTTTTCTTACTTTCAGGGAACACCGGCGGGTTGTCGTTAATGTCCTCCACCTCCACCTCCACGTGGAACACCTGCAGCGGCCTGTCCACGATCACCTCCAGGTGGATGCTGCACTCCGCGCTCCGCCCGCACAGCCCCTCCCGGTCGATCCGGGAATTCACAAACAAAATGCCATTCTGCAGATTCACCTCCAGAAGGTCCCCGCGGTCCTTGGACGCCACCCGGAACAGGCGCGGCACCAGCTCCGCCAGCTCCAGCCCCAGGTCCTGCGCGACGCGGCCCACGAAGGTGCCGTGCTTGGCCTCCTCGGGGACGGAGTAGTGCAGCTGGCCGCTCCCCGTTCCCCAGGCTGCCAGGAGCAGAAGTGAGAGCAATAGTCGCGGGGCTCTTGGGCCTCCTCGCCAGGAAAATAGCATGGTACACTCAGAAGGAGTCAGAGATATCTGCAGTATAGAATGCCTTACCTCAAACTGCCTCTCAAGGTCCAATTTTATGATCTGCTAGTGCGGGAGGATTCGCAAGAGACACCCCGATTTCCGCTCAATTTTCTGGAGCTAGCGGCAGCGGCGGCTTTCTTCGCGGAAACGTTCTCAGTGAAGAGCGACACCATGCGCACGAAAGTGTAAGTGTAAGAATGAATGTCTTCATATTTTCCACTGACGTAAGGGTTTTTTCCCTTGTATTTCTTGACTTTTTCGATTTCAAACGTAATCGAAAATTAAACGTTTACCTTTCCAGAAAAAGTAAATCTCTGTATTCCCCTGGGAATTGGATATTAGTTGACAATTGGTTGATGAGTTTCATCTTGCCACAAATTTATTTTTACATGTGTAAAACTTACCTGCAGAATTTTTAAAGAATATTCAACGCTTGTTACGGAACAACTGATCTCTAGTTTTGCATAGTCATGTAGATTTTGGTGGGAACGTCCTCTTCCTGTACTATTTTTCAAGACCTCCTCACCCAGCGCCATTGACCCCAAATGGAAACATAATCACATAGGAATAAAATGGGTGAAGGTGGAAAATATTGGTAAGTGACATACCAGATTTTGTACATCATATTTATAAATTTTTCTCAGTGTGACTGTAAAATGTGGATAAAATATTTGTATTTAAAAGAAAGTGTTCAATGTGTGTATGAGTTTGTATGTGTGTATATGTGCATAAATACACAATGATCTAGACCACTTAGATACAACAATGCTTTAAAGTTTTGTATTCTATTTTTATAAAACATGCCAAGAACTAGCATCCTATGTACTTAATAGAGTTTAAATTACTACCAATAGTTTAAATTTTCCTTTTTCCTTCCCCATCTTACTTCATCACTACTGGGGAAACCTTAATATTATTTAAATTGACTCTAATTTTCCAAGTAACAATAGCTAGACAAGGATGTTAACACATCTTTAGCAAGGAAGAAAGGAATGAAATCTTACTTTTACCTATTGTTATAACTGTCTCTACTAAGCTACAAAGTTCTGGGCCAAATAGCACAATTAAAACTGTATCATAGCTCCAATAATTATCTTGCCTGTTCTGTACACAACTCAACAGGAAATGACAATAGAGTAAATTTCTATACCTTTATTCCCTTCTGAAAATTTCGATGGAGTCTTTCCTTCATCATCCTCTCCTGCTCCATTAGTTCTAACACAGCTTTGCGCTTATAATGGGAATAGTTCCTTGACTCTTTCTAATTCTTCCTTTCTTTCAGGTTTCATTTACTTCTCCACCTAAACTAGACTACATACTCAAACATTGAAAATATGCCCTTCCAAATACCCTAGAATCACTCACCTACTTATATTATTCCTCTAACCTTCTCTGTAGCCTCTAACACACAGTTAACCTAACTATTCATTTTCTCTGTTCTTCCTATTGAGTTGCTCAGTATAAAGAAGTCCCTTAACCATGATGACTGTATTCTCCAGTTTACTTTTATCTTTACCTCAATTGAACTATCAAATGAATTCATAATTACCTCTTCCCTTTTGCCTACAGAGATTCTTGCATATTCTTTTCCCTCTCTTATCAAATTCTCAACCTCATTCCCACTGACTTTCACATGATTTCTCCACTGAGAGAGGTCATCAAACATGAACTCAATAGCACTCTTATTCTCTCATCATTTTCCCTATATTATCTATTTTTCATTCCCTATTAGTTCTAGGGAAAGCTATCCCCACTTTTAAGGTCAACCCTGTGCTCTTAAAAAATTAATTCTTTTCCATTCTCCTTCATATGTTTCACCTTCACTTTCATTCTCTTGCTGCTTATCTTATCTTTAGTATCTTCTTTACTTTCATCTTTCCTTCACACTACAAAGATACTTAAACATCTTTAAATAAATATAATATACACACACACACATATATATATAAATATATATACACACACAAATTTAAACATGCTACTTCTGGGGGGAAAAACCTATTCTGTTCATCTTCTTCCCTTTACCTTTGACTTCTAACATTTACTTCATATATTGCACTTTGAGTTTTATTTTAGCTGCCTGTTGCCTATCCTCCCTATGACTTCAAGCGTACTATATTAGGTTGAATGGTGGACCCCCAAAGGTCATGCCCACATCTTAATCCCTGTTACATGTAAATATTACTTTATATGGAAAATGATGTTATTAAGTTAAGGATCTTCAGAAGAGGTGTTTACCCTGGATTATCCAGATAGATGAGTCCAAGAGCAATCACACATACCCTTATAAAACAGACACATAGAGGAAAAGACTCAGAGAAGCAGAAGGCAGTGTGATCACAGAGACAGAGATTGGAGTGGTGTAGCCACAAGCCAAGGAATGTTGACAACAGTCAGAAGGTGGAAAGACAAAAAACAGATTCTCCCCTAGAGCCTGTAGAGGGAATACAGTCCCGCCAACACCATGATTTTGGACTTCTGGTCTCCAAAACTATGAGAGAATAATTTTTTTTATCTTATACCAGTTAGTTTGCAGTCATTTGTTATAGCAGCCACAGGAACTGACACGTTTATCCACCTAAATTCATTGCTTTTCATTTTTCAATGTCTCTTGTGGTGATTTCACCTTCTGTGGATTTATTTTTCGCTAAGGGAGGTACTCTTAAAACTATATCAATAATCTCCTCTGAGTTCTAGATCTGTATTTCCAATTATAATGGTATTTTCCTAGGACCTTGAGAGCAGCATTTTCTTACATGTTCCTCACTATTACCTTACCTGCACAAACACACAGAAACTGTCTCTCCAACTTTGTTCTGCAACTTGGTTAATGGCAATCTCAGTCTCCCAGTTGACCAAACTAAAAAAGTAAGAGTCATCTACTTTTGTTTTTCTATCATTTGTATTGAGTCCATAATTATCTGGCTGCTTCTATTTTGCCAGTGCCCCTTGTATGTTTTTTCCCAGTTCATTTCTACCATCATAATTTAAGTCTCCATTACCTAATACCTAAATTGTTATAAAAGATTTTTTACAAATTTTCCTGTCTTCAGAATCTCCCTTGCTCTAATCCTTCAAATACACATTTACGAGAGTAAACTTTGATGATAACTTTATACTCATCTCTCCATCTGTAATACCTGTTAAAATGCTATCTATCCTTCAAGGCAGTCTTCAATAAAACATTGTCTAATTTCTGGACCTTACCGCTCCCACTGCTAAGATGTAGGGGATTGCTCAGGGGATACATTTGAATATCATATATTTATTTTTAAATTATAGATTGAACATATACTATATTCCAGGTCTTAAACTAACAATGTGTGAGAGAGTGGACTTAAGGTGGAAAGTTCAGTGACTTCCCTATCAGGCTGAGGGATGTAAGGCTTTATTTGCTTCTGCCTCTGGATATTTTTTAGAAAAAAGTTACAAGACATAAAATGTACTTTAAAAGATTCACCTGGTAATAGGCACAGCATAGTGATATACAATAATGGGCTTGAGATCCTACAAAATTGGGTTTGAGCCACTTCTCATTATGTGGCTTAAGTTTTAGATTTCTCATCTATAAAATGGGGATGATAATTATCATACTGGCACCAGAAGACTCATTTGATAATCAAATGAGATAATTAAATTAAGGATCTTAGGACAGGGCCTGAAAAATAATAGGGATCAGTAAGTATTTTTATAATTTTTGAATCCAAAAATGCCATTAATTGTAATATATACCATTATTTAGGTACCACTAAGAAAGAAAAACAACCAAACAAATTATCATAGGCCTTAAATTATAAGACACATCTAGATTTAGGTGATAAATATTTTTAAATTAAGAAATTATTTTATTACAATTTGTGTAAATAATAGTCATACAGGCCAGGGCCCAGTGGCTCATGTCTAATCCTAACACTCTGGGAGGCTGAGGCAGGAGGATCGCTTAAGATCAGGAGTTCGAGACCAGCATGAGCAAGAGGGAGACCCCATCTCTACTAAAAAAAACAAAAATAGAAAAAATTATCTGGGCATGGAGGCATGTGCCTATAGTCCCAGCTACTCAGGAGGATGAGGCAAGAAGATTGAGCCCAGGAGTTGGATGTTGCAGTGAGCTATGATCACACCACTGTACTCTAGCCCAGGTGGCAGAGCAAGACTCTGTCTCAAAAAAAAAAAAAAAAAGTATAGTACCTAATACAACTTTAAATAAATAAAGTACTGTGTGAACAATGACAGAAAATTATTCATGTTAAACCAAAGAGTATCATTTTTATTATTGTTATAATCTCTGGAATATAATATTGTTATAATATCTTATCATACTGACATCAGAATGGTGATCAAAAAGGCTATTGTGGCCAGGTGCTGTGGCTCATGCCTATAATCCTAGCACTTTGGAAGCTCCAGGCAGGAAGATCATGTCAGGTCTACAGCCCAGCCTGGGCAATGAATAGCTAGACCTCATCCCTACAAAAAATAAAATTTAAAAAAATACCCAGCTGGTGGAGAGTGCATATAGTCCCAAGTATTTGGAAGGCTGAGAGAGAAGGAGCCCTTGAACCCAAGAGTTTGAGGTTGCAGTGAGCTGTCGCATCAGCCACTGCACTCTAGCCACAGGCAAGAGAGCAAGAGCCAGACCTTGTCTCAAAAGGAGAAAAAGGAAAGAAAAACAAAAGGCAGTTTCAATACACAAGGAACAGTTAGAGAATCCAGTTAAATGTACCTAGGAACTCTTTCTACTATTCTCGAAAGTTGTCTGTAATCTTGAAATTATTACCAATTTAAAAATAAATTTGAGTTATGAAACATCTGAGCGGTTTGTAATCTAACATACTATTCTTTTTCAAGGCTAACCATTCATAGAATAGGAAAAATGATAAAGGAAAATATTAAAATGTAGTCATCCACGGCCTCCATTATATCTACAAATTTCATTCATTAATGTTGGGAAAATACATGAAAGTACAAAATGACTAAAAAAAAATAGAAAAGAGGAGACATTCGATGATTTAAAAGATAACATGAACGAAAATAAGAAAGGAGAGTGTAGTTATGACCAAAACCCACGTGCTTTAAGTAAACGAATATACTTTGATATCAACGACTTACTTCGCTAGGAGGATTTAAACAATCTTCTCGAGAGGGTGGCAGGCTGGGGCTGAAGGCCATGAGGTCGGCCTTGGGCGGGCCCTCCCCAGAGCACACCCTCTGCCGCCTCTGCTGCGAGTGTGACCAGCTCCCCACCGCGCTGGAGCACACCAGCCTGGGCTGGCCCGGCCCGCACGCGCCCTCGCTGGGCGGCGCCGAGCACCGCAGCGCCGTGTACAGCAGCAGCGTGAGCACCAGCAGGCTGGACACCGCGCAGATGGCGACGATCAGGTACACGTTGACATCCACCAGCGCCGCCTCCGGGCCCACAGCGCCCGCCAACGCCCGTGAAGAAGCCTTTGGTGCCTGGGCGCTCTCCACCAGCGACACCAGCACGGTGGCCGTGGCGGTCAGCGCGGGCTCACCATGGTCCCTCACCAGCACCAGCAGGCGCTGGCGCGGAGCGTCCGCCTCG
>VSMD01050283.1:0-10568 GCA_008750895.1 Mirza zaza
ACACGTGGCCCCTGTGTTTATTCCATTTGTCTGTTGTCTCTTCCACATGGTGTTTCATGAGACAATGTGTGTGGGTAGGTGTTTTGCCTGCCTGATGAGATATGAGCAGCTGCCACCATCTATGTTTTACCCAGTGAATGCCAAGCTCCACTTCAGGGTTACATTCTCTCCAAAGAGTCTTGGCATCCTGGGACTCTATGATGATTGTCTTCATTTAGCTCATAGAAATTACTTTTAGAGGAAGGGAACTATTTGCAAAAAAAATATAAAAGACTGATACAAAGTTTTATATGTTGATGGTCATAAACCTATACAACAAAAGGAATAAATTAGAGACCATCCTCCCCACCTTAGAAAATAAAATGGCTTCAAGACATAATTATTTCAAGTGATTTTTCCTGGTCTCTCAAATATTTGAAAATTCTGATTAAGTCTAACTGCAGACCTCTTTCCTAACAAGCAGTATTTTAACCCCTTAAGCTGCACTCAGGCATACTCTTGTTTTGAGGATTAGTGATTCTTAAGAAGATTAACACTGCTATATGGCCTTCTTAAAAATAGTCACTTATGTTTAATTAGTGATTGCTTGGAACCTAGTATGATTTTCTGTCATCAAATGCTTAATTAATCTATCCTGATATTTCCCCACATTGGATTTCAATTGATTCATAAAAATTTGGAACCAAGCTTTATGGATCTACTAAGAGGAAAAAAAAATTTCTGATTATATTCTTCTATGTGAAAATCCTTTGTAGATCATTATGTGTGCTTATTGTTAAGATAGCATTTTCTAAAAACAATGTTAAACAAAAACCACGGACTTACTGAAATGATCTTTGCATTGAAATATTTGAATAATTTTGTAAAGAAAATATTTTAATACTTAAAATCTTATAAAGCAACTTCTATGTCTATGCATCCTGACTTTAAATAGTGAAATTTGTAGAAAAATCCTCATTAAGGTAAAACACATTATATTTTTAAAAATCAAATTTTGCCATAACATTCGTAACAATAGCAATTCCCTGTCTTATGTTTTATTTCCTTGGTCCCGTACTCCATATGCAACAGCTTATATACATTGTCCTAATGTTTATTCTTGTTAGTTGCTTCCATATTTTGAAATAACATTTGAATGAACAATTTTAGTACTATTTTCCATGACTATCTTCCTTCTCTCCTCTATGAATTCTACATAGTTATATGTATTTTATGCTAAGTAATTTTTCAGTGTCTGCATTGTTGTGACTGCGTAACTATTGTTCATTGCTTAGCCAAAAAAAATGCTTTTCCTTCATTTCATTCTTAAAAAATTTTTACTTTTCCTTGGAATTTGTAATTATTCTTTTGATTTTGTTTGCTATTTGCTTAGATTCTCAGGGGATTCAATGTTCACTGGGAAGAAGGGGATTGAAACCCATACCCTGAGACAGAATTATCTGCAACTCTCACATTCAGGAATTCTTGTTTGACAAACTTTTACAAAATCTTGGGAAAGCCTTCATGCCTGGCAATGTTTTATAAGTAGATGGCTTTATTTTTTAATTTATGAAAAAGAGAAAATAAGTTGATTCAAAGCCTTGGTAATAGATGAACCACAGGCCTATTGTCCACTCTGTTGCCTTCCCTTTCTTCTCTGGAAGTTTCTTAACCAAAAACATCCTTTGGAAGAAGCAAAACCAAAAACATCCTTTGGAAGAAGCAAAACCAATCTTGTCATAATGGATGTGTGCAAAGAGAACTCTATATTTGCAAATAATTTTTTTTCCTGCTTCCTGTAGATGGAGCTAAATCTTTAAGCATATGTTTACATGTCTTGGAATTCCTGGGAAGGAGATCTTTGAAAGACAATAATAACATCTGCTGCTAAAGGCTTTTAATTCTTTTGACAATAAGTACTGTCACAATGAGCAAGATTTGGTGCAAAGGGAAAAAAAAGCATTTTGGAGACAAAGTCCTGTGCCTGCTTCCTACTCTTTGCAGAGAGCTTGTCTTTAAATAGATATTGCCAGCCACATTACCATTGTTGTATTTTGTATTTTGCTACTATTTTGTGTTTTGTCTTAAGTCATGTCTAACTTCTTTTTTTTTATAAAAATTTAAACTGTTAAACTGCTCATTATCTATTGTTCTTTTTCACGGGTGTTTCCTGGTCTTCAGTATAAGGGCAATTGTAATGAGCTCACAGTATTCCCCTTAGTCAGTTAATAAACATTGCGTATCTGTGGATGAAGACATGCACTTTATTACTTCCCCATATGGTTTCGAAGGGATGTGAGAGCACAATGTGTCAGGCTAACAGGAAACTTAAAAAAAGAAACAGGGAAAAAAAAAAGGTTTTTAAAGCATCTGATTGTGTCCTTACCAAGTTGCTTTTAGCACTATATTTGTTTATTGATTCCAAAACCAGGCAGAGAAATTTCATACCTTGAAAAGAAAAAAGGCAAATAATATTTAAGGGATTTAAAAAATGAATATTAATATAGAAAATATTTTTATTAGGTGAATTTGTCTCTTAGGGGCTTTTTAGTTTATCCAGCTAAAAAGTACATTTTACTTCTCAAGGAAAGAAATAAAAACCCCCTCAAAAAGTTTTTTTTTTTTTTTTTGAGACAGAGTCTTGCTTTGTTGCCCAGGCTAGAGTGAGTGCCATGGTGTCAGCCTAGCTCACAGCAACCTCAAACTCCTGGGCTCAAGCAATCCTCCTGCCTCAGCCTCCCAAGTAGCTGGGACTACAGGCATGCACCACCATGCCTGGCTAATTTTTTCTATATATATTAGTTGGCCAATTAATTTGTTTCTATTTATAGTAGAGACAGGGTCTCGCTCTTGCTCAGGCTGGTTTTGAACTCCTGACCTGGAGCAATCTGCCCGCCTCAAATCAAATATATCTTTCATTAGGATCAATACATAAATTTTCAGATTGTGTTGATTTTATTTGTATATGAGTTTTAAATTTATATTTAATTCTCAAAAATATTGGAGTACTCAATTTTGGAAACTGAGTAGTATTCAGATGTATCATTTACTATTAATTTGTAGAATTTAGAGGATTAAAGGAAAGAAATATTGGTACTAATGAGGTAAATTATGAAATCTGTGGTTCCCAAATCAACATCCAAGATAATTTTTTAAAAATAATATAATTAAATCTTATCAAAGTTACATTTACTATTATAAAAATAATCCTTTATTTTGATTTATTAGGAAGACATTAATGGCATATTCTTTTTTATGCATTTTTCTTAAGACTCCATTAAAACAAATGGCTTTCTGGTCTTTGCCCTCTTTCAGGTCAGCTAACAGTTTTATATTGATTTGCAAAAAGCACCCCATTATAAAAACCTTTTGTAATTATCTAAATTCCATGAGTTTAGGAAGCTTTTGAAACACCCAGAAATAAGCCAATTTCTATAATGGTGAGAGAAAATTGTATGGTGGATACAATAAATGTTTGTCTGTTTACTTTGGCTTGTGCATGAGTCTTTATGTATATGATTTGCTAATTTAAAAAAAAGTAAAAATGTTACTGTTCAGTTGTATCGCTGTGTCCTACATAAAAAAGCAAACCACTAGCAGCTATAACTCTATTTTCCTATGATAATATTGTCCATCAGTTATCTTGAAGATAGAACTGAGAAATCAGAGCTGATATTCGATGGTGTGAGGACATTTAAATTAATTTTATACACTATAAAGTTTATAGAAAAGTTATTATAAGTAGCATGAGAATGGATTCCAAATATTTACAGCATATCAAATTGCCAGAGATTTGTTAAGATCATTGAAAAAGTCCTTATCTTCTGCCTAGGTATCTATATTACATTTACATTTTAAAATTTTAATTTAAATATGCCCTCATATGGGTTATGTGTTTGCAAATTGACCAGGCTCAAATCTGGTATTTCAAGTCCCCGCTTGTTTAGGGCTCTTTGAAAGGGAAGAGGACTGAGTTGGGATGATAGGCTTCCAGGGTCCTATTGGCTATTTCCTCATTTAATAAGTCATGCTTGTGTAGTCATTGGTTGAATTTGACTGTGTTCTTCCTGACATTGTCATTCATTTTATTGCCCAGGCCTAACATGTTAAGCAGGGTGATATCTGGGGCCAGGATGATTTTCCTTTGAAAGCATCTATCCTCATCAGATTTAAATATTTATCCTCTACCCCAATATCTAAGTCAATTAAAATTTTCCCATAAAATTTATGAAAACCAAAACAATCAAGAAAGGAACACCTTCACACCTGACTTAGTTGAGAGTCAGGAGAGACAGCCACTTGAGCATTAAGGGGCCCCTGAATGAATCTCTCTAATCCCTATTCTTTCCTTTACTTTTATAGCCCCCACCTGGGTAGAGTGTGAGGCAGCAGGGAATAAGGTAAGACAGAGTAGATGATGGTGTAGGCAATCCAAACTGCATAACCTTATTTATGCTAATAATGTATTACAGGCATATGTTAAGATTAGTTTGCATTTCCTGAGCATATCCTGCCTCACCTTTGTTGTGAATAAATCCTAGACTGTCCTGGATTCAAGAAGAATTCAAGCCAGTGAGGCCAGTATTCCACTGGATGCTCCCGATTCTCTTGGCAGAACTCAGCCAAGTCCACATTGTCAGTTCTTCCTGGGCTGAGCTAAATGAACAATTCAAAATCACTTTTGCTTTGCACGTCGTGTACTCTTATGCACGTCGTGTACTCTTATGACCATGATATTTATCAGCAATTCCAGTGTTTAGCTGCCAGATTACTTCCAACTGTTACATAATAGTTACATAACATTTGTAGAATTTGAAATCCATTATGTCTTGTGCTCAAGGGCAGATTTCAGATTCAGAATTCCTGGTTCTCTTATCACCTTCAGGTTGTTCAGCTCGCATGGCCTGAGATAGCAGTTGTGCAGTCTCTACAATCCACCTAAACCTTGACTTTTCTAGAAGACTTTATGGAAGTCTGCCTTCTGTGAAGGGTGATAGAAGAATACATCTAATTTTTTCAGTGCTAGAACCATAAAAAGTCACTGAAACTGTATTACCTTTTTGTTTACCCAAAATGAGACAAATATTCTACCCTGTCTAGAACACAGAACTTCTTCAAATGCACCCCTGCATTGTTGAAAAAGGCACAATATAGAGAACTTTTAAACTGTTGTTGAATAATGGAGGATTTCCTCTATTTATTCCTTTGATAATTCTACTAAAAGGGCATTTGTTAAAACAAAAAGACATTTTCTTTGTTCTTTGTTCATTAATGTTGCCTTATTCATCATAACTTTGAATCAAATTATCCCTTTCACAAAACTACTCATGTTGTTTCCTGTTCCTAAGCAAACAAAACGATGCATATGTATGACGCATCATGAAGTGTCATTTTTGGAAAGACCCTGTTAGTGTGCTTGTGGAAAGAAGCAGAGAAAGATTATTGTAGCCATGGAAGCCACTTTATTTTACAGCCTTTAGCTTCCTGGAGGGAGTCTGGCAATGGAGAAGGGATTCCATTTTAAATACTATGTTGTTAGTGTGCAAATGCTCCACTTATATCGGCAAATTCAATCTGGACATCTTATTTTAAAAATGTATATAAATCAGTACCTCTTTGAAGAAACGTATAACAAAAATATGTGAATTAAAGTTCACAATCTTACGTTCTTTTCAGATCATAGTAACTATCTTGGCATTTATATTCACCATACTGGGGGATCGGAAAACATTTTGAAGGCTTTTTGGAGCAACAGGGGGGAAATGAAATATGCCATTAAGACAGGAAGGACATTGCAATCACCTAAGTGGATAGCCTCAGAACTTCCAGCAGATGGCGCAAAAGCCTTTTTATAGCCAGTATTATCAGAAAATAACTGAAAATAGCATCTTTTTTGCTTATTAATTCTTAATGCACCCCAAAATATTATATGACTTTATTGATAATAACATTTAAAACTATAACCATAGGAGCTGTAATAACTGTGCTAGAGTAATTATAGGACTATTATATATAATATCTGAGTTTTAGGACCAAAAGGAAACTTAGAGCTCTCTGGTCCAAGCCCTCTGTTGCATAGCTGAGGAAACCCAGGTTCCTAACCTTAAACATCAACCCCCAGCTGTGTAGGGCCTGGATGAGAACTCCAGTCACATGCCTGAGAGATCCATTGATTCAGGAACACTGCCCATCGGTCAAATATTACTTCTTGCCCAACAATCAAAATCTGGGGGATATTTGATTATCCAGTCAGTACTTTTCAGCAGATGTTTATGTTTGGAGGCTCCTCGCTTCCATTGTAAGGACATTCATCTTTTCAGAGGATTAGCATCTTCAGGGATAACATGCTCTCCTTCCGTCTCTACGGTTCCAGCTGTGAACCAGCATGTCACTGTGCCAAATGCTTCCTGTGCAGCCTCTGGCTATTTCTGCAACACAGGGAGAGAAAGGTTTTTTCCCCACATATTTGGTTTGTACTGTGAAAATATTTCCTATGCAGTCAGCAATATCATACTTCTGGGAGAGATTTAAGGAGACCCATCTTCTATTCTGTTGCCAGAATGCTAATGAAAATGTATGCTACTATTAAAAAATAGATGTTGACATTAAACTGCATTATTGCATTATAGAAAAAGAAGAATACTGAAAGCTTGAGATCATAAGGAACACACAATGTGCCAAAAATATCACCTTACCTGATAAACTAAAAGGACAGAAAATTGATATGATAGTCATGGACTCTTAACAAATGATTCTTTTTGTGTGTGTAATTTACATGATTTCTTCTTTTTTTTTCTTTTGAGATGGGGGTCTGGCTATGTTGCCCATGCTGGTTTCCTTCTCCTGGGTTCAAAAGATCCTCCTGCCTCAGTATCCCAAGTAGCTGGGATTACAGGTGTGCACCACTACCCGGGTTTACATGATTTCTTCTTGATAATGTTGCCAAAGAGCTTGAACATTGTCTGAAGTAACAGAAATAGTAATCTATGCTGAAAATAATAAATTGGAAGCTTTTGTTGCAAAGGCTAGAGGAGATGAAATTTCTGGAAAATCAAAATATCCTACAATATTTATCTATATTTGTTTTCTTTTATCAAAGAGTATTACTTTCTATCAACCAATGAAAAAGGAGATGGTAGTTTAACAGTGAAATAACTTTCAATGTGTTATATTAGGAAACACAATGTAAACAAAAATACAATCAAATGTCTGACTGGGAAATGAGTTATTTTATGGAATTGAAAAAATGTTATTTTAAAATATGGTTTTCTTTTGAAACTTTCTGGAAATCAAATTGCCAAGATTAGTGTAATCATTCCAGTGAGCTTCAGTGTCACAAAAGACAAATCATAGAGATATATACTTTAGGCACAAAAGTCAATGAGTAAATGTAGGTAAAGCATTTTGCCTGTTGACTGGCTCAAATAACTGGTTATTTTTATGATTGGAATACAGAAAATGGACATCTAGTTTTCAGCATATGCTGTGTTTGAGCAGAAGAACCTTTACTGAAGAACTTGATGTCTAGGCCTTGGTTTACTCATCAAAGTAAATGGTCAAATCAGATGTTCTTTTAGAGACTTCTGAGGTTTAACATTTGGTGATTTTACCATCTTATTCTAAACAAAGCAGCGAAATCTCTCTGATTTTACTTTGAGGTCTCTGCATAAATAGCTGTGTAAAATGTATGTAACAATATTATGAGAAAAGTTTGTAAAATAAATTTTCTTTGTAATTACCCATTTGAATTGGAAATTATCTACTAGGGGACATGACTTCTCTGATGCTTACCTCATTAGAAAATATCATGGACAAAATGCTGGCAAAATATTCTCTCAGAAATAATCCTATGTTATTTAAAAGGTAGAATTTATGCCTAAAAATTTATTAATACCTTAAAATTTAACCCATTTTGCATATCACATGTTTTCGTTTGGACAATGTTGAACCTAGCTTTTCTTTCTTTTTTTTAAATAAATGGAAGCTTAAGCATGTCAAAAACCTACTCATGACTTTCATAAGATGAACCATGAAAATATTTCAAACATTTTGAACCCAGTAATATTTTTTTCAAAATATTGCCTACTAATCACCTTTTTTCTTTTAATGTCTACCATTGCTAAGTTGACAAATTTCTAGATCTACAGGTTGTGCCATAAAAAATGTGTGAAGCCTGGAGGGTGAACCATCTCAGACCTCAGTTTCCCCATTCAACATGGAAGGAATTGGGTTGAATGAGACCTAGGTTGTCCTTCCGCTCTGAATGTGTTGTCTCTGGATAAAGTTTGTGCTAATGACTCAGGGCCCAATCAGCCAATGGGGCATGTCCCCAAAACCTTATCCCAAACACTCTGGATCTAATGTTTTTAAAAACTCCTATTTTTAAATTTCTCTTGGGTTTTAGAAAGGTGATACGTTACAAAGGCATTGTGTTATATAATGTCCTCAGCAAGCTGTAGGCAGCTCAGCGTAATCAAACACATTAAGGATTCTGCAGCCACTGGTTTGACATATGGACTATAAATAACTTCCCATTAGTTCAGGCCGGTCACTGTGGCTAAATGAGTTTTGAGACATCTTTTCTTTCTTTCTTTCTTTCTTTCTTTCTTTCTTTCTTTCTTTCTTTCTTTCTTTCTTTCTTTCTTTCTTTTCTTTCCTTTCTTCTTTCACTGAATTTTAGATATCAAAATTGTGGATAAGGATTGTGAAACTGGGCATCTGTGAAGCTTACTAATTGAAAGAAAGACTACAAACACAGAGAGGAGCTCATGATAACTTGTCCAGTAATGAAGCTTCAGATACAACGACGTGATTGACACTTGGTTTCCACCTGCACGAAAGCCCATTCTCAGATGGAGGTGGAGAGAAGTTCACATCGCGGAGAGGGTGTGGGCATTGGTGTAGGTGTGAGGTGTCCTCAGTCGGTATTTCCTTGTTAGTTCCAGTATGATTTTCACTATCTTTACTTTTGTGCTTTTTGTGGCAAGACAAACATACACACTAGTGGGAAAGAATACTAACTTACATTAGTTTGCAATGACCCACCTTTTAAGCAATGCAATTACTCAGATCTCAGTTATTGAGGGATTTTATTATGGAACCACTAATAACTCATAGACTCTTCCTATTATGTTGTGTGGAAATAAAGACCAACCAAATGAGAAAACAAAGACGATCTATTCAGAGCTTGCTGCGTCAAGGGAGTCAGCTACCATCATTTGCCTTTGGTGGAGACTCAAAAGCAGGTCAGGAGTGTGAAACTTCATGGTGGAAAAAAGGAAGGCTCAGGTGTGCCCTGCTTGGAGGCTGCTGGTGTGGGGAGCTGTAGGCAGCTAACTAGAATTGGGGTACCCTATGGGATTTCTTTGGGTACATATTTGGCTTTTCTGCCTGGTCCTAAGTTGGAAGTGAGTGCAAAAATTAGGGAAGCGGTCAGTTACTAATCAAGTGATGGCATTTTGGGCTGATTACTGAAGAGTATGGGTCAGAGTTCTACTTTCATATATGGTCTAGCCATTGGCCTTTCACAAATTCAGCCTGTCACTATAAGACAGTTCTAGTGGTAGTTCCAGAATGTCTAAAAAGGAAAGATTTAAGGGGGTAATTGTTTGGATGGAGAGTCTAGGGGAATTGTTATGACACTGCATTTGCGTAGAAAACACCTGGTTTTACTTAGGTCATTTGTGTATGTGGAACAGCTTCAGAGCAAGACCTGTGGGACACAACAAGGCTGCTGAAGCCCCCTGTGTCCTGTAGCTCTGTAGCTGGCCATGCTTGCACATGTTAAATTTATTTCATTTTCATCAAGTAGATGACGTGAACTTTCTAATTGTAGTCAAACAGCTAAAAGGCTCTAAGAACGGTCACGAATTTCAAATCTTAAAACGTTCCCTTTTTGTGCAAAACTCTGTTCTAATGAAATATTCTGCCAAATAATTTGCTTTGCAGGTCTCAGGGATGTGATTGAGGAAATGATGAATGGAAGGTAGATGAAAGAATAGAAAGATTGGAAAGAGAGATGGGCTGAAGAACTGCAGAGTTACTTGAGCAAAATCAAATACTATGAAAATTAATGATTAGTCAAACTAATTGATTTATAAGATGAATAGTCTGCTCAGAATAAAAATAATGATATTAAATGGCAGAATAACTGCATTTGAGGCTATTGAAAGAAAAGAAAATCTCTGCAGTGACTAAAGTAAATGGCCTGCTTTGCCCTGCCATTGACTTCCTTCTTTTTTTTCCTCTCTCTCTCACCTCCATGGAATATTAATATCTATGTGACTACTGGATTAGTTCACACATCATAATAAAATAAAATTATGATGTGAATATTACTCCCATATTTTGAATACTCCCCGGACTGCCTTTTTGGTGATTAGAGTGATTTTTCATTTAGTATGTGCAGATACTGATTTTAAAATGAAGGCTGTAGGCCCAGCACCTAAATGCATAATCTCACTGTTTATTTTTATGAAGATGTTCATCTGAAGCTTTCACAGCCCCTGGTTGATTTAAGGTCATTCACACCGGCCACGTGGCAGCTCTGAAGACACAGGCACAGTGCAGCTCCCCGTTGGGACTGCCAA
>VSMD01050293.1:0-41223 GCA_008750895.1 Mirza zaza
TGTCCCGCGCTGCCACTTCTCACCAACTTCAGGTACCTCCCGGCCTGCGTGGGAGTGGAGCTCGGTGCGGGAGGGGGTGTTGCTCAGCTCCAGGTAGGGCTGGCGCCACTGCCAGCCGGCAGCGGCTTAAACCGCGCCTCGCTCCCTCCCTGTTGTGTGCCTCCGAATCCCCGATTTTTACGGAAGAATAATCGATTCACCTTTGCTTTAGGCTGTAAATGGTCTTATCCCTCCGTTTCCCGGTGGATGTCTGCAGGCTTGCGAAGCTGGTCCTGTGGAAGTGCGGATCGCTCGCTTGTGGCTATCTGCTTTCTTCACTTTTCGCTCTGGGAGCAGAGAGCCAGGAGGGCACCCCTACTCCGCCATGTTGGAACCCCCCTAAATACTTACTCTTAATAGCTATTATGCCAATGCTAATAAATAGAATATTATATCCTTATGATGTCAGTGAATGAATCAGCCAAATACTGTAGAACTGCAAACTACCTCTGTTGTCAATTTTTAGAGGGAAATTAGGCATTATAAAGCAAGAGTTTCAAATGTATTAAAGTCCTTTGACTCAGAAACTCTGTTTTTCAAATGTATTCTGAAGAACTAATGAAAAATGTGCATAAAATTTATGTAATAATGTTCACAATAATAAAAATAAATAAATAAGTAAATAGATTTATTTTGGCATACCCAAATGTTGTCATTAAAACCTTTGCTTTTGAAAACTGTTCAATAATATTGGAAATTCTACAATGTAAAATGGAAACAGAAGGATAGGTGCATGGTATGATCCCAATTCTGTGATTATGAAAATAAGATATAATACAGTAAGCAGTTATTTTGTTTTGCTATACTCTGTTCTCCAAATTCCCAACAATAAATATGCATTACTTTTACTATCACAAGAATAAATACTATTTTTAAATGGGTCCACACTGAAAAACCCTTCAGCAGCATCCAGTCCTTCTTAACATACACCCCATCTATGATTGAGCAATTCTACCCCTGGGGGTTGGCTCAACAGAAATGCGAATCTATGCTCACCAAACTCCACACGCTAAAACACTCAGAGCAGTGTGACTTATAATGTCCTAAAGCTGGAAGCTACCCAAATGTCCACTCGTAACAGGACAAATTAACCGTGGTGTACCCCATCCACAGAATGCCACCCGGATGAGAAAGCCACAGTGATACACAGGAATCTTACCACCATTGTGTTAGACTCAACGAGAGAAGCCAGACAGAAAGGAGCACATGTTTTATGATTTCATTTACATAAATTACAAAAACTGGCCAAATTAGCTAAGTTGTTAGTTACTCTCAGGACATGGCGGGACGGCAAGAAATCGTGGGGACTTCTGACGCAGGGAGAGGCTGGGGTGGCTCACCGTCCTCCCGGGGGTGGCGGGGCGGGGGCCGCTCCAGCAGCGTCCTGCAGTCAGCACAGAGCCTGGCTCACGGCCCCGGCCCTGCCACCATGCTCTCCCAGCTCACCCACACCGACACTCTTCACCTCTGTGCTCTCGCCCCGCCCTTCCCTTTGCCTGGAAGGCTTGTTTCCCTAGTCCGCACCTGCCTCACTCTAATCAGAGCTCTATCTGAGTATCACCTTCTCCAAAGGGCCGTTCCCTGATCACTTAATTACAATTACCTCCCAGCAACCCACATTCGTGCTCTGATTTACTTTATTTGTCCTCCTACTGTATTTTCCTACTTTATTTGTCCTCATAAGACTTATCGGTCTATGTAATTAAAGTGTGTACACACACACACATATGCATATGTGTATGTGTGTGTGCATGTGCCGATACATATACACACACAGATATACAGTGGAGCAGACATACAGATAGATATAGAGCAGATATATATGTATACAAAATATATACATAATGCATAGATAATACAGATGCAGATGTAGGTATGGCTGGCACAGGCATAGGAGTAGAGATATAGATATATAGGACATAGATGTGTGTTTGCCTCTTCCACCTTCCTTTCCCTAAGGTCTTGAATACTTTCCCAAAGTGGCCAATAAATCTGTTTGGAAGGAGTATCATTCTCCTTGTCCCCGTTATTCACAGGCCCTGCTGGTGAAGGTGCTGATGGCACCAAACAGCCATGCAACTAACAACCTGGAAAGATCAGTGAAGTTTCCCAAATACCTAAAAGCTTCCTGGTACCATGAATTTGGGGTGTCAGGCTCATTGAATGTGTCTAAGGAGACTCTTTTAATATCTTAGTAATCAATTTAAATGGAAACGCCTTCTCGTAGTGACCTGGCCCTAACTCCCTCTCCAGGGCAGCCCAAAAGGACCCTGAGCAAAGGCCAAGGACAGAGCTGCAGCTTCCCAGGATAATTGGATGCAGACTCTGAACAGCACACTCTAAAGTTAGGAGAGTGGTTGTTTGGACAAGGGTAGAGCCGGGGCTACCTTCGTATTTTTGTTGAGCAATCTGAGCTGCTGGGCACATTCCATGTGAAGGGTCAGATCCATACTCTTCAAGAACTCCACTTGGGAAACAGTAGGTGAACGAAGGTCAAGATCATTTGAGTCCATATGGACCTCTTTAGCAGAGGGAACTGCTGTAAAACGTGAGGCATTCTCACGGGCCTATGTGCTGTCGAGGTTCAGAAATTCCCAGGGTGTTTGGTTCACATGTGATTTCCTTACTTATATTGAATTACTGTGCTCGGAGGCAGCATTCGGGGGCCCTCGCTGCAGCTGGCTGGGCCTGACTGGTCTGTCCCAGTTCTGGGAGATGTTAACAACTCACCTGTATGTTGACTTTGTGGCTCAGTAACTACCTCACTGACTTCACCACAACGTGCTGAGTTGGACAGGGAAGGCTCTGTGAGCGTCCCTTTGCAGTGTGGGGCTGAGTTCACCAGTGGGGGGTGTCATTTGCCCCTTGGTGTCAGGTGCTCATGTGGCCAGATGTACTTTTTGATCATCAGCTGTTGAGATCAGATGACTAGTAAATGGTGCAGATGGACCTCAAGTCTTTCCAGTTTAAGATCACAATGAAATCCTTAACATTCTGTATGCTTTCCTTTTCTTAACCACTCTGTCCTTGCACTTCATAATCTACTCCTGGTCTGTGCATCCATATTTTGAGAGTTCCTATGTTCCTGTGAGTCTACATATTCTTAAAACAAGACAAAAACAGAGCAGAGAAGAGCAGACACACAATCTTACTTTTCGGTAAGATTCCAGCCTTATTCTTAGCAAGTATATCCTGCACTATGTATTTCCAAGGCTCTGCTAAAGCCGTGCAGCTAGCAACCTGGGAGATCAGTGCAGTTTCTCAAATCCCTGAAAGCTTCCTGGTACCATGAATTCGGGGTGTAGGGCTCCTTTTAATGGAGACTCTTTTAATATCTTAATAATCAATCAATTTCCTTAAACTGTCAATTCTTTATTTTTTCCTGTTCCCCGTCTGGCTCTGGGGGACAGACCTGTTTTATTCAAGTCTCCACCTCACTACTGTGTACTCCTGAGGCCGCGGCCCCGCCTGGCTCCGGGAGAGGAGGTGGCCTGTGCCTCCCCGTCACTCCACGGCCCGCGGGCCTGGCCTGCGCCTGGCAGAGCCCACGTGGGCCGCGTCTTGCTCAGGCGGCCGCTGGCTTCTGCTGGTCCTCCTGCAGGTTCTATTCCGAGCGGCGCGCGGCCCGGGCTCGTGGCGGGAGTCACCGCGCTCGCCCCGCCTGCAGACTTGACCCTGCAGTCAGGGCGCGTCCTGGCCGGGCTCTGCGCATGGGCTCGCATACGCGAGGAAGAGCATTTAGCACGTGGTGCAGAATGTTCAGCCTTTAAGTTTATTCCTCAAAGCCAGCTCCTGTTCGTGAGAAAGACATGAATCCAGGGAGTTGTTATCTACCAGTTCGGGGCCGTTAAATCCGATCTTTTCATGTCGTTAGGAGGCAGACTCAAATAAACAAGCATGCCCGGTCCCACTTAGAGCCGGCTGGTCTCTGCAAACACCCGGGGCGGTGATCCGCCGCCCCACCCCTGCTGCTGGCCTGCGGACGCTGTAGGGCTGTGGAGGGCAGCGCCTCTTCCCGCCCGAATTCCGGCCGGCCCGTGCCCGCTGCGCGGTCCGCAGTCGGGCGGAGAGGAGCGTTGGACGCGCTGCTGGTCCGCGCTCGCCGTCCCGCAGGGCTGTCCCCGCGACTGCGGGCGTGTGCCCGCGCGGCCGCCCTCGCACCACGACGTCCGCGGCCGCGGAGGCACGAGGGGCCACTGGTGCCCGCGGGCGATGCTCCCGCCCCACTGCCCCGCGCCGAGGCGCACCGGCGGGCCCGCCATTCGGGTTCCCGCCCCTGCCTCGGGCCTGGCCTGCTCTCGCACTCGCCGCGGACGTGGGTCTTCCCAGCAGTTCCGGTCTGCGGAGGCCTCTGCCCTGATGCTCCCGCGCCCGCAACGTGTCCGAGCTCGGGCGGCGCCAGCGCCTCCGGCCGTGCCGTCGTCAAGGCGGGGCTGGCCAGGCGGCAGCTTGCACTGTCCTGGGGCGTCCTGTCACTGAGGAAGCGCGCTCCACTGCTAGTGGTGCTTGCTTTCTCAACAGAGCCTATACGTCCTGTGAGATGCTATTTCTTGTATTTTGCTTTTTAAATATTCCTTTTCTGTTGGCACAAGCAATACTGGAATACACTCACACGTGCATTTCAATGAGGCTAACGTGGTAGACGTGTTCGAGCTGTGCTCTCCAATTAGGGGGCCGCTGGCCACACGCAGCTATTTGCGTTCCTGCACAAGTGGAGTTTAGATTGTTTCCATTTTGATTTTGTGTTCATTATTACAGATAACATTATAATTAGCATCCCTCTATATTCCTGTATCAGCCCCTTCATGACCCTGTGTGGTTATTTTTCTAGGAAAGTTAGCAAGAAGTGGAATTTCTAAGCCGAAGTGCTTGCCCATTTTTGGTTATTGCACTTATTATAACGTTTCCCGGTGAAACAGCTCTACTGATGCACTGCCCCACCAACCGTCCAGCCTGCTGCCACCAATTTCACCAAACTTTGAAAATGTTGCCATGTCTATGGTTTAAAATCATTTCATCGATGTTTCAAATGGGCTTTACCAAATGAGAAATTGTCTTACATTTAAACCTGTCATGTTGAGAAACAGTCTTATGGTAACTGGCAGTTTGTATTTTCTGTACCGTAAACAGCCTGCTCAAATATCTTGCCCATTTTTCTATTTGTTGTTTGTCTATGATTGAATAAAGGAGGTCTTTATATATTTAGAATCTGGTCTTTTATCTATCACATGTTATAAATATTTGCTTATTGCATATTTTTAACTTTTTAAATTAATAAATCTATTAACTATTTTTAAACCTTTTTAAAATGTTCTTGATCTTACAGTGTTTTAAATTTTGTTGTCATCATATTTATCAATCTTTATGAGTTTAGAATGCACGTCTTACTTTTGGCCTCGCTTACTTCTAAGTTATAAACATTCTTCCTCCTATTATTTTTTTTTTTAGTTTTTTTTAAATTGTTGTTATTGTACTCTATACCCAGCTGGAACTTATTTTTATTAATGGTATTTGAAATAGATATTTAAATTTTTTTCCAAGTATATATATAGCTAAAATTTCTACACTCTTATATTAGGTAGTCCACTTTTCCTACTGATTTTAAATGCTATTGTTATCATATACTATCCACACAACTATAGGAGAAAATGCTTGTACTTTCTATTCTTTGATATATTTGTCTATCCTTGAATATTTTTTACATTCATTGCCTTTATAATAAATGTTGACAGGCAATAAGGCCAACTGTTCCTTATTCTCCTTTTTTAAATCATCTTGGGCAAATGAGTTACAGAATTTTAATTTTACACTCCATAAATTGCATTATAATATTCTAACAAGCATTGAATTGCCATTGTAGATCCCTAAAGAAAGTAATAATATATTTATAGCACTGAGTTTTCCCTTGAATGAAAACAGTTTATCTTTTCATTTGTTTAATTCTTATTTATACGCTTCAGTGCATTTTTTTAATTTATGAAGTATTTTATGCATAAATATCTGCCATTTCCTGCTAAGGCTATTCCTAGATATTGATTTATTTAATAAAGACAATGACAAGCTCAAGGTGATTGTTCACCAATTCAAAGCAAGATATGGAAGGTAGTGTATGTGCCTTGTCGAATTGAGAGGGGCAGACAGAATAGAGGTGCAGGTTTAGGAATTAGCTTAGTTTAAGAGAAGGTTAATTATCACCCCAGCTGGGTCTCCTATTCTAGAATCACAGCCTGACAGGAAAGGCCTGGGTACCTGAGGCTTGGGGGGAGGGTGTCTAGGGAAGTGCAGGAGAAAACCTTGCCCTGTATGTAGGGTTTCCCTGAGCCTGCTAGGCCCACAGACCATCTCTCCTGTTAGAAGATAGTGAGTGCCTCTTTGTTTTCAAAGATACTAATAAAGTAGTTTTAGTGTGTCAAGGACGGCTGAAGTCAATTTTTGGTGGGCTGTGAAGTGAAAGGAGGTTAAAGAGGCATAGATTTCTCGTCTTTAGAACTATATGTATAAAGGAAGAAGGTAGGTGAAATAGTTAAATGAAATATTATGCATAGGCTTGAAAGAGTTTTATAATTCAGTGTAAGTATGGGAAATGATGAGTGAGCCTCCTGGCAGATATAAAATATGTGATTATAACATTTGTCCTTAAAATTCTCTTTCAATTCAAATGTTTCATGGGAATTTCCTATTGTTAGTGCATCTCCTTTAATGATTCACAAAGAAATTGGGATTTCCCCTACATAACTTTGATAAGCACCATCTATACCTAATCTGTTTTCTAAAAGTTCTCTAATTAAGCTAATTACAGTTATAGCTTGATAATAAAAATTAAAATAATAGCTAACATTTATTGAGCACTTGTTATGTGTCAGCATTGTGCTAAGTTATTTTAATTGCATTTTTGGGCAGAAATTAAGAGCCACAGCAGAATAAACAATCACTGATCTCCCTGTTGGGCACCGGCTGACTTTATAAAGCAAACAAGGCATTCTGTAGCCACTCCAAGGAGTGGGAGATCGGAACAAGAACCCCATTAGAAAGCACGGACACATCTGGTAATGAGAAACCTTCTCCAGACCCGTGTCTTTCAGAAGGCTGATTCATTGCCACTTACTAAATGCAGCTTTTCTTTCTGGAGAGTCCAAGCAGGGAATCTGTATGCTTTCTTTTTCTGTCCACGTATTACAAATAGTCTTTTAGGAAAATAGCCAGATTTTCTGACATGGGAGGTATGTCCAAACAGTGAGCTGGGTGGGGCACTTGAAATACACTTGGAGAGACTCTGGGTCCATTTCTAAAAGCCAGGTCAGAAACCAAGGTACAAGGACAGTCCCAGGTGACTGATAAGCCAGAGAAGGCCAGAAGCAGAGGAAATGGCGCCCTTCGGGTGAGGAGCAAGCTAATTTTCTGCAATATCAGTTAATGTCTCTCTTGAGCAATTTTAGGTAAATCAGCTACTTAGAATATATAATTCTGGAATTATAGTCCCACCTTGCTCTGTTCCTTCAAAATAAAAGGAACTTTCAAGTCCTGAAGAGAGAAAGATAGGGAAGTCCTAACCCTTATCGCATTTCTGCCACCTAAGTGACTGAGAAAATGAGATCACAAGTCCCTCTTCATTGGAGGGTGGCTGTTTTATAGGCCACCCACCTGCCTGGGGACAAAGGCAGCTGAAAGGCACCGAAGCCATGAGTGTGGGAATGTGCAAAGGAGCTCCGTTCTGCAGCAGAGGGAGCTTTTACATACAAGTTAGCACATAGGAGACCAGCCTGGACCTGGAGACAGACACCTGGTCCCCTCGCCCAGGTTAGATTTCCAAGGCCACCGTAGGGTTCTGTCGATTGGAAGCCTGGCCTGGGTCTCACTGGGCTAAGGTTAAGGTGTCCGCAGGGCTTCATTCCTTCTGGAGGCTCTAGGAGATGATCCCTTGTCTTTTCCCGCTTTCTAGAAGCTGCCCATGGCTCAGGGCCCCTTGCTCCGCCCTCAGGGGCAGCAGGGCTCCTAGCCCACATCGCTTTCTCTGACCACAGCCGGGTAAAATTCTTCAATTTTAAGGACTCATGTGGTTGGTCATGTGTGGCCCACCCAGGTAATCCAGGATAATTTCTCCGTCTCTAGAGCCTGGATTTAATCACACCTGCAAAATCCCCAAACCTGTTCTCAGGTTCAAGGACTGGGGTGTGTGGTCTTCAGAGGGCCTTTACGCTGCCCACCACCTCGCCAGTCTGAGTGCCGCGAGTCTTTGACGGTGAGAATGAAAAGTGGTTTGGAGCAATTGACACAACGATAGAAAACACTCGGTACCAACCGAATCCTTTCCACACACATTCATTCAGCAAATATTGAATACCTGGAGGTGCTAGTTTTCTAGGCCTGCGCTGCTCAATACTGTAGACACGAGGCACATGTGACTATTGAACACTCGAGATGTGCTGTGTCAAATACGCGTCAGATTGCAAAGGTTTAGTAGGAAAAGAAGAGTGTAAAATATCTCAGTAGTTTTATGTTGATGTGGATATGATACTATTTGGGATATATAAGATTAAATAAAACATATTATCAAAATGTAAAAAAAAGAAAAGAAAAGTGAGATCATTACATTCTAAAGACAAATGCCTGGGGTGCCTTGCCTTCTTCACACCCAGCCGCGACGCCCTCTGAGCGGTGGTAGGTCCTCTGGCGCCCGCCATCTGCGCGGGACTGTGCCGGACGCCGCAAACGCCGCTGCCAGTGGGAAGCACCCAGCGGGAAGGTGCCGGGGCCCAGGGCGGGAGGGGAGTGGCCGCAGGGCTTGGACACGCAGAGACGTGGTCACCCGGACACGCGGCCTGCACAGCCCAGCGCTGGCGCAAGGGGCGGGGACCAGGACTGCTGGTGAGGAGCCGCCAGTGCTGCCCGCCCGGTGCCCGCTGGTCGCCATCAGCTCAGCCACCGGTGGGCGCCTCTCCAGGCCCAGCTGCCCCCCTGTAGGGGCACAGCGCGGGAGAACGTCACTGCCCTGAGTCTGGGCAACACCTGCCCAGCAGTGACTTCTGTTTCTCTCTTGAGAAAAGCAGTCCTATTTGCCCCCAGATGATGTTCCAGACATGAATAGAATGATTTTTTCAAATTAATTTATTTTAACATAAATTATAGGCAACTTGAATTCCTTCCCTAAAGACTTCAATGTGAATCTCTAAAACCCAAGAACATTTCATCCAGACTCAAATCTACATTCCCCACTGGACAGAGAGAATAATGATTCCTTCCTATGGACTAACACCCAGACCACATTCATATGTCCTCATTGCCCAGAAATATCCTTGTTGGTGTGTCTGTCTAGGTTTCAGTCCAGGGCTCCACGTTGCGCTGGGTTGCGAGGCGCCTTGAGCAAAAGACCACATTTGCGAGGCATAGCGGGATAGTTGCTAGCGTGGTGTACACGGTGCGCACTTCGTGGAAACGCTCTTTGGAACGTCTCAAAAAGCTGTACCTTAATCCTTCACAACGGTGAAGGGCTTATATTTATGACCTGAGCCTATTTCAAAACCCAATAGCACAATGGCATGATCCCGGTGGGTTGATCACCGATGGACAGTGAATTCCAAACGTTTCTGTTGACTCCCCAAACCTTCAACAGCAACGGCACATTCCTGAGAGCCACGCCAGTCTCAGGGCGGCAGGTGTTCTATCTGGGCTTTTTTCCATGTCTGACCCTAAAAACTCTAAAGTGTCTGTGTTTGTGAGGGAGGAGAAGGTGTCCTGAGGAGGCTCCTGAGGGTACACAGAGTGGCTTTAGAGGGAGCCAGCTGCTGTAGGTCCTGGGCCAGCCTGCGGTGTGTACTGAGAGGGCAGGCAAGGCCAGAGGGCCCTTGAGCAGACCTCCTCCCCCGGGGTGGGGGTGAGAGGGTGGGGAGCAGAGTGAGCAGGGGATGGTGCCAGAGGCTGGTGGACTTCACGAAAAGTTCACTGCAGGGTCAGGGGGACTGAGGCATCTGCATGAACAACCTTCTCTAATGTACCCCTAGAGGTACTTTGACATGCCCATTGCAAACAAAATAAAACGTGCTGCATTGCTTTCTGTTAAACTCTTTTCTACAAGGCCATTTCCCCAACTATAGAAGAATTTGGGACTGATCTAAGGATTCATTTTGCCAGAGATAAGGTTTTAGGGTGGGAGTTCAAGGCCCACTGAAAACATAGCAAAGGTTGCTTGCTGCTTGGTTCACGGTGCCCAGCCAGCTGCTACCGTGAAAGCGGGAACCAGTCTGCCCACGGGCAAGGCTGGGAGACACCTGAACGAGTACTACTCCACTGAGCTGGCCCCCAGGGAGGCTTGTGCTGTGGTCGGCATCTTCCACCAGACCTGTCTCTACAGAGCCAGCTATGTTCAGGGTCTGCAAGCGTGTCTGAGGCTCATGTTTCTGAGCCTTTGGGCAATTCCTTCCACGCCTAGATCTCATTAATCAGCCACAGCTGTGAGCATGGAGGGAGACTCACTGCAGGAGACAAAGAAACCCAGATCCTGCGGTGGGCAAGGTGCACAGCGCCAGGGAGGGCAGCCTGTCTGCAGAATGGCCTGGGAGAGAGTGTCCTCTGAGCTCCTCGTGGACGAGAGATGGAAGGGGAACTACGGCCAGAAGGCTGAGCTCCGTGTGCACACACGAACACACACACACACCACTTGCACATATACACACACACTGACCTGTAGATCCCTTTAGTATGCACTAAATTTGACTATCCCAATGCATTTTTGTAAAAGCGGAAAATACAACATTATGTCTAGTTGTGATTACAAAACCAACGTGTGTGTGCACTTAAAGATGAAGGGAATGTTTTACAAAGTAAGAATGCAGTACAAGTAAATACTCAAGTTATACATTCTAGCATTCATAATGAAAAGAAAAATAGCCAAAAGTAATCCTATTTGAATTTTTGCAACTCACTTCCAATGGGCAGAAGATGCTACAAATAAAAAGACTATTGATGAATCATTACTCTCCACTGGAACTGGATGAAACCCAAAAAATCTGTTTCTTATACACTCCTAAGCTATGATATCTAGAATCTTTATTTTTTGTTTTGAAAATGAATTGTTTATAGCTATGAAGGCTTGAAATGCTTATCATTCAGATGAAAACTCTTTTCACTTTTCAGAAAAGTCTCCACTGCTTTTTCATGTTGGGCTTTGGACTAAACATTCCTTCCAAGTGCCAGCTAAGACCAAAAAGACAATGGTTTCAATAGCTAAATTAAAATTTTTAATGGGTGAACACTGGAATGGTCCTTGAATCCTTCTAGCAGGAGTATAGATAGATATAACCCTTCTGGAAAGTAATCTGAAATATCCATCAAGATCCTTAAAATCTCGAGTCCTTTTAACACATTAATTCTACTTCTAGGAACCTAAAAACTTGGGCCCGTACATATGAATAGTGCATATACATAAGATGTCATACTAACCAGCTCATTATAATGATAAATTAGATCTATATTTATTCAAAGAGAATGTTTCTGATATTTTGATCAATGAAAAACAAAACAAAAAAAGCCTGCGAATCTTGCACCCCTTACACATGGTACGTGTGCCAGTTTACATTTGCATCCCCTTTGTATGAACAAGTACTCTGAAAGCACACTGGAAAGGTAAAATCCCCCTAACGTGCCTACTGAAGTTGTGGTGATTACACTTATTTTGAGTGTTTTGATCCTTTTGAGATTTTTGAGTCTTTATTACACTTACAATTAGAAAAAATAAAGCTATTTTCATTCGGAATGAATTCATTGTTGAAAATTTAGATAGTAAATGAGAAATACAAAAATTAAAATCACCATTGTAGCACCAAAATAGAAACTAACATCTGTGTTGTATTTCTTGTGTTTCATTTCAGATTTAGGTGGATTAGAAATAAATGTAAATATATATGTAGGTAGAGCTAGAGGCATAGATATGCATTCATATTTGGATGTATATCATTCTTGACTTTTTAATTCTAATTTTTATATAATAGCTCTTCAAACTGATATACTGTGACATTCATGCAAAGAATTTTCTAATGTTAAAAATTTCACTTGTTTGCAAATGTTTTGCTATCATGAAAACAGCGATTAATATCTTTACACAAGACTCTTTGCGTACTCTCTGGCTAATTCTTTGGAATAAAATAATAGGAAAAAGTGATAAGTTGAAGTGTGTGCACATTTAGGTTTTTATATATATTATCAGATTATAGTTTAGAAAATTTTTATCAGTTTATGCTCCCATATGTAACATGCTGAGAATGACAAGGATAAGTGTTTATGTGGCACTTACTACATGCCAGGCACTATCCTAAGCACCTTGCATGTTGACCCTTGTAATCTTCCCAACAACCCTAGGAAGCATGATTAATCCCATTTTACAGGAGACGGAGGGACAGGGAAGGAAAGAGGCAGCTAGCAAGCAGCAGAACTGGATTCCAAACCCAGGTGGGGTGGATCGGCTTGTACGGAGGCCCTGGCCCCTCTGCTCTAACGCCTGCCACTTCTCCTCCTGCTCTCACTGTTGACAGTCATCTTTGTCATCTTTACTGACCTGACAAGTAAAAAGCAATGTTTCATTATTTTCACTTACATTTATTTTATTATAAAATAGGCTAAATATACTTGTATATCTCCATTGCCAATTATACATATCCTTTGCCCATTTTGTTCTGTTAGGATCAAACAGATACTATTTTTCCTGTTGACTATAAAGTAATATCTCTGTGGATCAAAAGTGATAACACTCTGCCTTTTTTGCATGTTGTATTATTTTTTTCTTAGTTTGTTCTTTATTTCTAAACTTCCCGGATAATGTACTGTACCCTGCAGTAATTTTGCTTTTTTGTGCCATCACATTTATCAGTCTTTTCATTTGCAATTTCTGTTCAGATAATTGTCTATGTTTTACCGTATACATATTGATTCTAATTCATGCATGTTTTCAGAAATAGTTATTTTAATCCATCTAGAATATAAGTGTAAGGTATGAAAAGTATAAAAAGTGCAAAAAGTTTCCTATTTTTTCTCCAAATGGCAAAGTAGTGATCTCAACTATCATTTTATAAATGGAAGAAATAAATTTTCTTGTAAAGTGAATGGCAAGACATGGCCGTAGGGGTGTGAGAAGCAAACCCCGGGGAGAGACTGGACGGAAACAGTCTCTTCTGTAAAACCCGAGCCACGGACCCCACAGGGTGCCTGGGAGACCTGCTGCAGAGTAGGGGAGGGTCCTACTGGGGACGCTCCCCAGGAACCGGCCCCTCTGCCCCCTCACTCTGTCTTCTCCTTCATCTTCATCTGCCTCCTGGCACAGACCCAGGCCACTTACCCTCCTCTGTACAAGGGACGTCCTTTAGTGTTCTGACTGTGGACCCTTGCCTTTGTTTGGCTTATGCCGCAGCTTTGACTAGCATTCTCACTGAGAACTTAAAAACCAGAGTAGGACATATTAATAGCGTAGAAGAGCATGTTTCCCAAAAAGACATTTGTATTCTCAGATCTCGCCCATCCTTGTGAGGAGGCCTGGCACCCTAGCAGGGGGCTCTCTGGCCTGGAGACCCAGCCCACAGGTGCTGTCTTAGCCTCTGCGTGGCGCTGGGCCACATGGCTACCAGGCCTCTTCCTGCTGTCTGTGGCTCTTCGTTCCTATCCTCCCTGCTCTGCCTTTCAGCGAGGAGGGCCCTTGTCACGTTAGCAGAGCCTGGAGAGCCAGCTGGGCCCTGCATAGAGCAGAGGCTGCACGTCCCCTGGGAGGAAGTCAGCAGCTGGGGGCCACTGTGATTGTGTGGACCCCTCCGTGGTGGTGCTACGTTCCATGTTTATTTCTAAGTCGACTTTTTCTCCATTTGCCACATTCCTTGTGCATTTGTTTCATATTATTTTTCACTTTCTGACCTTTTCCAGTCCAAAATGACAAAAACAGCTCCTCAGCCCATTTTGACTTACACCAGTAGCTCTAGCATGTTTGGGCCCTTATTATAGTTTGTGAGTGCCCAGGAATGCCCCACTCGGTCATCTATAATGTACAGGCATTTTAGACCCAAGCTCCAGAGTCCTAGGAAAATAGTTTCTCTTTAAAAAGCAATAAGACAACTATAATTTTTTAAACAAGTACCCTCTATGGTCCATGCATTTAGAAGATTATTTCGCTTAATGAACATACTATTTCTGTAAGGTGGCTATATTGTTCTCATTTCACAGACAATGAACATGGAGTTCAGAGAGCTTAGGTGACTTGTCCAAGGTCACCCAGCTTGTAAGTGGTGGAGCAGAGATGCAAACCAGCTATGACTTTCTCCAAAGCAGAGGTTCTTTCCACTACATTATCTTGCCTCCCTGAGTCTCATCTATGGGAACTCGTCCAGACTTTATTGATGATGGGGAAGGGAAGGGCTTGATGAGCATTGTCTGTTATTATAAGGTAGCATGAAATCCCATCTTCTTTCCCTTTGTGAACAGCATATAATTCTGTCAGTTCTTTAGTCTATTTATGGTTGTTTCGTGTCTTCAGAGCTCAGCAAAAGATTTTAATCACTTCAATTTGAATTTTAAACAAAGGACTTGTGTTAAAGCCACTTAAGGGGGATCTTCAGGGAGGGAAGAATGATTCTTGCCAGAAGTTGTTCAATGGAATGCAGAGTGGATGACACTGGACACCCGGAGGCCAGGCCCCGGTCCAGGCCCTGCCACAAGAAGTCTTTGTAAATCCCGCCTCCCTGACCCTCAATAGCCCTCTCTGTAAAGTGGAGAGGGATTGCCATCCAGAGGATGACAAGTAGGTTTTAATCCCCACACTAGTCTGTGTGTGTAGCCACAGCTTCCTAGAATGCTGCTTTGAAATTAGCCTTATTTGCAGACAACTTGAGCTTATATTTAGAAGAACCCAAAGACACCACCAAATAATTCTTCTAAGTGATAAACAAATTCAGCAAAGTTGCAGAATATAAAATCAGCATACAAAAATCTATAGAATTTTTACATGCTAATGGTGATCAATCTGAAAAAGAAATCAAGAAAGCAACCCCATTTTCAACAACTACACACAAAAAAATATGTAGGATTAAATTTAACCAAAGAAGTGAAAGATCTCTACAAAAAAAAAAAAACCCTAAACCTATAAAACACTGATGAAAGAAATTAAAGAGTATACCAAAAAAAGAGGAAAGCTATCCATCTCATGTTCATGGACTGAAAGAATTAATATTGTTAAAATGTCCATGCTACCAAAAGCAATCTACAGATTCAATGTAATCCCTAGCAAAATACCAATGACATCATTCACAGAAGTAGAAAAAACAATTGTAAAATTTGTATGGAACCTCAAAATACCGCAAAAAGCTAAAGCAATCCTGAGCAAAAAGAACAGAGCTGTAGGCATCACACTACCTGATTTCAAATTATACTACCACAAATCTGTAGAAACCAAAACAGCATGGTATTGGCATAAAAACAGACACATAGACCAATGGAACAGAATATAGAACCCAGAAATAAATCCAGGCCTGACAGCCAACTCTCTTTGGACAAAGGCACCAAGAACATATCTTGGGGAAAGGACAACCTCTTTAATAAATGTTTCTGGGAGAAACTGAACATCCATATTCTGAAGAATTAAACCAGATCTCTACTTTTCATAATATACAAAAATCACTTCAAAACAGATTAGAGACTTAAATGTAAGACCTGAAATTATGAAACTACTACAATAAAACTTTGGGGAAATCTTATAGGACATTGGTCTGGACAAATATTTTTGTGGTAAGACCTCAAAAGCACAGAAAACAAAAGCAAAAATAGACAAATGGAATTACATCTACCTAAAAAGCTTCTGTGCAGCAAAGGAAACTGTTAACAAAGTGAAGAGACAGCCTACCGAATGGGAGAAAATATCTGCAAACTATCCACCCAACAAGGGATTAATAACCACAATAGAGAAGAAACTCAACTCAGTAGCAAGAAAACAAATAGTGGGATTTTAAAAAATGGGCAAAAGACCTAAATAGGCACTTATCAAAAGAAGACACACAAATGCCTAGCAGGCATTAATAAAATGTTCAACCTCACTAATTATCAGGGAAATGCAAATAAAAACCACAATGAGATGTCATCTCACCCCTATTTCAGATAGCTACTATCAAAAATACAGGCAATAACAAATGCGGGGCAGGGTGGAGAAAGGGAAAAGCTCACACACTGTGGTGGGAATGTAGCAAAGCCATTATGGAAAACAGTATAGAATTTCCTCAAAAACTAGAAATAGAACTACCATATGACCCAGCAATCAAATCCACTGCTAGATATAAAGCCCAAAGAGGAAATCAGTGATTCTAAGAGATACCTGCCCTCTTATGTTTGTTGCAGTACTGTTCGCAATAGCCAAGGTATGGAATCAGCCTAACTGTCCATTAACAGATGAATGCATAAAGAAAATGTGGTATGTATACACAATCAAATACTGTTTAGCTATAAAAAAGAATGTTATCCTGTCATTTTCTGAAACATGGATGGAACTGGAGGTTATTGTATTAGGTGAAATAAGTCAGGCACAGAAAAACAAATTTTGCATGTTGTCACTCATACGTGGGGAGCTAAAAAGATAGAGCTCATGGAGGCATAGAACAGAGCTGTGGTTACCAGAGGCTGAGAAGGGGAGGGTATGAAGACAAGTTGGTTACGGGTACAAAAATGTGGTTACGTGGAGTAAGTTCTAGTATTTGATAGTCTGGCAGGGGAATTGATGTACACAATTTACTGTATATTTCAAAATAGCTAGAAAAGCAGGACTGTAATGTTCTCAACACAAAGAAATAGTAATTGTTGGAGGTGGTGGATCTCTCAAGTACCCTTACTTGATCATTACATGTGTCGAAAGACCACATGTAAACCAAAAATATGTACAACTGTATCAATTTTTTTAAGAAGAATGCAGGACTGAGAAGGGCTGTAAGGCCCACAGAGAAGGGGTCCGTGACAGTGACAGTCTGGCTGCTCTGTGCATGGAGGATCAGAGTGGTACACATGTAACACGCTGCTTCTAGTCCTCAGATCAGGAAACCACTGAGATGCCTTTAAGCTGTGACATTTGTGGCCACGCAGATCTCCCCATTTGGCCTTGTCTGAATTGAGCAGCTTCATCAGTGTAAATCCACAAGCAATCTTCTACATCCTAGATGCCGTGTGACACGAAAACAGCGGGCGGCTGAGCTGCAGGCAATGGGTGCAGGAGAGTTAACCTGAGGAACGCCGGACCCCCTTCTTAAGCCGGAGGCTGGCGTGGAGGAGCTTGCAGTGTTTGAAGCTACAGAGTACACATGTGGCAGGAATGTCAGTCTCTTCAGCAGCAAAGCATTTAAAGCCTTGAGCTTTTACATGAAAACAAATATCTTATGGAGTAGAATAAACATATTCACATGATTTGTAAAAATAGGAGAGAGAACCTTAAAGAAATGTAGTGCTTGCAAAAATCTCTGCTCTCCTAACCCTACATGAACACCCTGTCTTCTGCCATCGGTGGGACTCCGTGGAAAACCTGGACAGCACAGAGCAGCACCAAGAAAGCCACGACTGAATAGAAGTTTAATAGGGAAAAGAGACCTTGGTGGAGGCCCAGGCACTTGTCCGTACAGAGCAAGGGCAACACTTAGCAGGAAGCACCAAGCTGTGACCCCAGGCAGAAGGGCCAGGGACCCCAGATGTGCCTGTGGGACAAGATGGCATGGACTCTGTTGAGTCATCCGTCTGAAAGGGAATTGCCTGTGCTGGGGAGGTGGCAGGGAGGAAAGCCTCTGGTTTCTCTCCTGTGTTCTTTCCTTGATCTACTCGTAGCTATTCATGTGCTACAGTTTCTGCCTTCCAAATGGCCTTCAGGCAAATTTATTCATTTGACAAGTATTTACTGAGCATCTGCTATGTGCCAAGCACAGTCCAAATTCAACAATCTGTTTGATATCCTACAAGCATCTCAGACCCATTTTGCCCGTGACGCGCTTGAGCCTGGCTGTGCTCTCATGCGTCCCACTCAGTCAGTGCACCGTCATCACCATGGCCCAGTGATCCACGCCAAAAGCTGGCGTCATTCTCATCTCCCTCTCATCACCCTCCAACAGCTAGGTATCTCTAAGTCCTGTCCACTCCAGGGACCTGAGACCCCACCTGGGACCAGCCAGATCCTGGCCAGAAAAGGCCCCTGAGCTGTGTCCTCTCCCGCCTTTCTGGCTAGGACTCCGCTGGTCTGGCAGCATCTGCTTCCTCCTCCAAAGCAGAAACCTCCGAGACTGCTTTCCCACGGGCTTAGCAAGCTAGCCTCTTCTCCAACTCGCCCAGTGCCCACAGGGCCAGGCCCCTGGGGCCAGGCGTGGCAGAGTCCAGCCCCTCTGAGCAAGGCCAGCGCTGCTGAGGCGCACGGCAGGTGCGGCGCCAGGTGGATGGGGCTGGCCACAGGTCCACACCGGGTGGGCTCTGGTGTGATTTTGGCAGCCGTGTTGCCCCGACTGAGCATCCCTCGGCCTGTCTATTAGCCAAGCACTGTCCTTCTCCCCAGGGCTTCTCTGAATTGCCCAGTAGCCTTTAAACAAACCACTTCTCTTGACAGGATCAGCCAGCACCTCTTCCTGTTGCTTACAAGCAGGGACCTTACCCACCGCCAATGGAGCTTCCAGGTGCTGTTCCCTGGTGAGGAGAAGGGAAGGGGCGGGCAGGTTGTGGGTGATGCCTTCGAGGCCACCTCTGGGACAGGGACTGCGGCAGACCAGGCCGAGGCCTGCCTTGCGCAGCCGCAGGGAATGCAGCCTGCCCAGGGAGGCGAGCTCACAGCCACGGCCGAGAGGAGGGGTCTGAGGTTAGTCTGGGGACTCAGGAGTCAGCGCGGACCCCAGATGGGGACAAGAACAGTGGGTGGGAGGGCAGAGGCACTGGGCTGACACACCGAGATGGAGGCTGGGCCACCCAGAGCACCTGCAGGGCACCTGGGTGGAAGCCATGGGCCCTGCTGGACACACAGAGGCCAGTGGAGCCGCCGCAGCCCCAGCTCCCTGCAGCTTCGCTGGTACCTCCCGTCTGGGTCGCCACCTTGTCCCCAGTTCTCAGTGGGTTCCCAGCCTCCAAACTTCCGCACACAGCCTTGCTCTCTCTCTCTTTAGAGCCCTGGTCACCAGGACCCACTAGGCTTCGTCTCCTCCTTCCAGGCCTTGCCCCCAGGCAACACTTTGCTTAATGAAACAGACATCTTGCCCGGGCTTCCCTCCTGCCCTGGACGAGCTGGGCTGTGGCGCCTGGCCAGCCCCGCTGCCTGCACGCCGGCTCCCAACCGCCCGCCCTCCCCCACCTGGCTGCCGTCTCTTTGCCTCCAGATCTTTCATGCTTAAGAATAGCTGAGTTCTCTTCTCTCTCCCCTATCTCAGACAAAATTGTAGAGAGAATGTGTCAAATTGCTGTTTGTTTTATTTTTTAAGGATTCTAGTGATGCTGTTCAAAGAGGCGACTCCAGCCTCCACCCTGGTCCGGATGCGGAGCGTGTGGTGGGGAGAACCGACCGTCCTGACCAAGTCCGCCACGCAGGCGCAGGCTGCACCCCGTGAGGCGGCGGGTGGGGCCACTGCAAGTCGCTGGCTGACTGTGCCTTCTGCGCTCACTCTGGACCCCAGAGCGACCACGGTGGCCGGAGCCTCTGCTCCCAGTGCCGAGAGAATCTGAGCTCCAGAGGACGCTGGGACTCCTTTCTGCACAGGACCCTCTGTGTGGCAGGCTGCTAGCCAGAGGACAACGCTATCGCATGAATGCTGAGCTATCTCACCCAAAGTCCAGGCCGGGATGGCCCGTCATTAGGACCCACAAACACGGCAGGCAGGAAGGTGCTGCCCACTTTCCGCCACTGGATCTTGCCTCTGCCTGGAGCCCCAGCCCTGGTCCCTCCTGCCACGCGGGTCTTCGCCAAAGTTACCTTGTGCGGAAAACTTCTTTGCCTGCCCGAGCTGGCGTAAGGTCCCTTCCTCACTCCTCATCCCATCGCTGTGGCGCGTCTCCCTTTCTGAAATCCTCTTTTCCATTTATGTTTTCACCTCCCAACTTTATTTTCTCCTTTACTGTCCATCCACTGCACTGTAAATTCCACAAAGCCAAGGTTGGATCTTTCTCTCCGTGTTCCCAGGGCCTGGCCCTCCCAGGTTTCCCTTGACTATGTGCTGAAGGAAGGAGGTGTAGTCATGGAAAGGACATCCACGGGGTGTCAGCGGAGGAACGGCTGTCACGATCTGCAGGGTGGCTCTGGCCTGGAGGTCTGAAAGTGCCCGCCCTAGCTGGGCAGCGGCTCGGGGCCCTGAGAGCCTCATCGCCCACCTTCGGCTCACCAAGAACCCGTCGTCCGTGCCTCTCCCCAGGCGGGAGAAACTCTGGAGGGCGCAGTGCCAAGCTGAATGAGCACGTGCCAGGCACAGACAGCCAGGGTCCGGGCCGGCCCTGGCGCCAGCTCTGTGGCCAAGGGCTGTGCCTGGTGTGGCAGGAGAGAAGGAGGACGGCCCGTCTTGCCAGGTGGGTGTGATGGATGTGCCGCATCAGTGAGCACGTGGCTGCCATGGGTGTCTTTCCAGTGTCACCCAGAGTCACTGGTGAATGTTGAAAGGAGGAGCTGTTGAATGTTCGAAGTTGGTGCTAAAACGTCTAAATGAGTGCTAGCTCTGGAAAAATGAAGTTTCTGAGATGCGGAGGCTGGAGGAAGCAGCTCAGGGCTGGAGGATCGTCCCGTCTCACCCCTCCCCAGGCATGGCATGGCACGAGAGACGCTGACCCTGATATAAGCCCCAGCCTCCACCCCAGTGTCTCCTGCACGGCCCACTCCAACTCCTCCCCCAGAGCCCTGCCTCCGTGTCTGCAGCACCCACTGTCCTGGGCTGGTGTGTGCAACTCCAGCCTCTCTCTCTGGAACACCGGGCAGGTGCTGTCCCTTCTCTGTGCCTCCTTGAAGTCTTAAGTGGGGTAGACACGAGATGGGTGAAGACAAGAGTTGGATCAAAGGCATGCAAGGAAGCTCCTTTTATACTTTTCCCTCTGCAGGGGAAGCTTTCTTGCCTAACTTTTCCTGGTCAGCCCCACTTATCACTCGTTTCCTCAGGTAGGTTCCTCTTGGCCTGCACCGGTCAACCCCCTGCCATCTGAGGCCCTTGGCATCCTGGCAGGGATACATTCTGAGAAATGAATCATTCAGTGAACTTATTATGCACACCTCACAGAATGTGCTTACACAAACCTAGAGGGCAAAGCCTACTGCACACCTAGGCCACATGGGGCAGCCTGTTGCTCCTGGGCCACACACCTGCACAGCACGTTACTACTGTACTGAATACTGTAGGCAGTTGTAACACATGGTAAGGATTTGTGTATATAACCATATCTAAACATAGATAATGTACAGTAAAAATATGGCATAATAATCTTATGGGACCAATGTCATACATGTGGTCCATCAATCATAGAAACATCATTATGTGTCTCATGACTCTAGTATAGTCTGAATAGTCCACGCTCACAACTCAGTGATTATTGTTTCTGTCTTACAGTTGAGAAGTCTCATGCTCATAAGGCAATGTCCTTAGCCCAAGGTCATTTGAACTTGATGTGTGTCTGTCATTGTTCCACAGCCTGCTGCAGATGCGATGAAATGCAGGGATCCAGACTTCCACCCCTTTTCTACTTGATTGACTTTTGGGAAGTCTCTCCCCGCCCACGTGCTAGTTAGACCGAAGAAGGCGCTGCTGGCAGATGCAGCCCACAGTTCTGTTTGGCCAGTGCGCTGTTCCAGCTGGATCAGAACGCCCTGGGGTCAGCAGGCAGCTACAGCTTTCAAGCTGCTCCCCCATCCAACCACCATTTTTAATTCTCAGGAGCCCATGGAAGACGGAATGCTACCTGCTTGGAGTTTGTAAGTTTTCGAAACTTTAACGCCTGGACTTAACGCCTCTGCACCCTAATTGCTCAGATTCTACAAGCATTTTTGTTCCTTTCCTTTCTGCCATCGACACTTCTTGATGAACCCAGTATCCGCCAGGACTCAGGTCTCCCAGGACCAACCAGAAGACCCGTATTACCGTATGATAGTCTCAGTTGCTGTGTCAGTAGGCTCAACGGTTATTTGGAATATTTTTAGGATAAGCACTCAAAGATGTGTGGAGACCCTCAGGAAAAAAGAAAAAAAAAGATGCCTACAAAAATACCTTGTATTATTCCGAGGAATTTAAACCATATGTTTCTGCTTCTTTTACTGATTCTTTTACAAGTAAACCATTAAAATGCACTCCTCTAAGAGCTGTTTGATGTCCCAAGAGCTCCCAAATATTTTACAAGCTGTTTTTCTTAGAATCAAAAGGATGTGTTTAACTTACCTAAGAGGTGTGGAAGGCATTCAAATCTGAAGAATTTTTTTCGTAACCTTTGAATTGGACACAACAAATTGCCTGCCTCTAACTCTTCACGATAGATAAAATTTGTAACTGTTGTGGTGAAACCAGTCTGATTTGGTTTCTGGGTGCATTAGAAAGAATGTCCCCGGAGGGAGCCAGGACCGTAGGAAAATTGTAACGTTTGTGAATGTGGCTTTTCTGATGCTCGGTTCCATTCTCTCGGCTAAAAGTTGCTATGGAACAAACAAAACACAACTGAAGGTTGGCATTAACCATATGTTCCTCTCAAAGACCCCCTCTTATGTTTCCTTTTACAAGTCCGCTTTTTACAAATAAATAGCATTTCTTTTTAAATTCTAATCAGCACAGAATACTCGTATCACCTCACCAGGCAGGCGTGAGTCCAGCAGAAAGCAGACACTCCCACTCCCTTAGCCGGCACTGCCGTGTTGCAAACTCATACATGGTCTCAACTCGGGCCGTTCAAGACGGCTGTGATTCAACCACCTTCCGTTTCTGGGGCTTTTAACAGACATATTTGCCTTCCATAGTATTATTTTTTATTTGAAAAAAATAAATAAATACAATAGTAGCTTAAATATCTCAATTTGTGCAGCGGTTTACTCTTTACACATTCCCCAGAGTTACCTTAGTTAATTCTTACTTATCATTCTTACAAAACCCCTAGGACAAGTTTCTCACCAGCCCTGTCGTCTAGAGATCAGCCATGCACCAGGTGAGAAGTTTGGTAAGGACGAAGCTCAGACTCAGGATCCTTGATCAAAAAATTAACACACTTTCTACTTGGGGGTTCTCAAGTATAAAGTACTTAACTGAGCCCCACAGCGCAGGAAGCCGTGTGGTTGAACTGGCGACTGAATGGCTGAACCTCCAGTGCTCAGGCAGCTGGGGAAGGTGGGGAGCTGCCTGAGAGGTGGCGTCCGCCCAGCCTGTCGCAGGGGCTGCCCAGTGGCACAGCCAGCCTTGCCGGGAAGTGGATGACAGCCCGCAAGGCTGGAGGAGGGGCAGGTGGAGCTGATCAGGTTCATCATACTTCAAGGAAAATAAACTAGTCAAATTCAGAGACGTCTACAATGGCTTAATTATCCAGGGTAAAAAAAAAAAAAAATGGCCTTGGGGCACCTGGTTCTTTTCATGGTAAAAGAGCTGTTTAGACAAAAGCCAGTGTTTTGTGTAATTGCTGGTTATTCAGTGCTGTGCGGTGCGGGCCGATTCTCCAGGGAGCCCAGAGTGGGTCCCCTGACGCAGCGTGGCAATGAACGTGGGGCTCTGGCGATGCTCCCCCGCCCCATGCCACAACACAGCAACAGGGTGGCTGGTGGACCCCCACGTTCCCCGGGGCCTTGAAGATCCACGAAGATTCCTTCCGGGCCCAGGGACAAGTGTTCACGCAGGACGACACTGAGCCCTTTTTAAGAAAGTTGCACCCAGCTTGAGCTCCCACGGAACAGCCATCCGCCCTCGTCCGTCTAGCTTCTCCTGACAAGGGAGACGTGTTCCGGGTGGTCGGGCGTTGTGCTTTCTGTCTGTCATCCATCAGAATCGCCCTGGGAACCTGCAGCAACCGCCCAATGGAAATGGCTTCCTTGAAATTCTTCTGCAGAACGTCACTTTAGAAAAAAATGGCAAGGGCTTTTCGACATCCTTAGTATGGTCACTGCCTCAGACCATCAGGGGTCTGGTGCTGCTGACACGGTTCTGGCAGACGACAGTCCACATCACGCCCACCTCCCGTGGTCAGCCCGCGTGGACGGGCGTCTCAGGAGCTCCACGGCCTCCCACGCCGCATGCGGCCCAGGACCCCACGCCTGCGTGGCTGGCACCGCGCTTCTCATCCAGACGCCCAATCCCCGGGCCTCCTGCCTCGGCGCTGCGCTCTGTGCAGGACCCCCGCTCTCCTGCCTGCCGCCACACACGCACACACGTGCGCACTCCGTAGATCCATCGCTGTGCGTGGTGACCGGGACACCGGCCGCTGAGGGGGAGCTCTCGCTGGCGCATCCTGGCATCACATGCAAGCCTCGCACCCCGCGGCCTCCTTCTCTCAGGTCACCCTGTGGTTGCCTCTCCCCCGGCCGACAGCGGGGCCGCAACTCCCCAGCACGGCGTGCCAGTCCCGAGTGTGGGACGCGGACAGGCCTGCCTCCCCACGACGTCTCCTCTGCAAGGTGCGTGAGAGACCTTGAGGGACTTCTTGGTCCTCTGGCCCAATTTTAATTTAACATGAAGGCAACACATTTATCTTAAAGGAGTGTTGACAAAGATTAAATGAAATGAACCCCACTGGAACCTGATGTTCTTGCACGTCCCGGGCGTGGTCCGTCTCTCGTTTTGTGCTCATCGTGACCTGCGCTTCACCTCCCGTCTCACTAGAAGGCGTTTTACACATCAGAACGGGGGCTGCTCTGCTTACAGATAAGGCAATTCCGTGTGGTGTCGAGCCACGTCAGAACCTTCTAGATCCTTGGAATTCGCTCCCCTACCCAGGTCACGTCCCAGAGAACCGAGGACCAGCTCTCAGACCTCAGAGCAGGCCTCCTCAGCCCTGTTGGGCTGGAATTGTGACGTTTTGCCCCAGCTGGGTCACCCCCGCTCTGGTTCGGTTCTCCCCAATCCACCCTCAGCCCAGTATCAACACTTCCCACGTTTGGGGACACAGAAAGGGTTATTTCTAAGGTGGCTGGAAAGGAGACTCCCAGTGGTGGCATCCAAGACAACGAAGAACTTGAGGGTCCTGCCCATTTGATTAAACTCTGTCCACAAATCCCCTGAGAATGGCAGAGCAGGAGCCTCATTCTCGTTACCAATTCTTATTCACTGTGTCCCTGGTCGCCTGCTCCCAGTGCTCAGCCCTCTGCAGGAACAAAGTACCAGACGGGCAGGCGCAGCAGAAGCTGACCGTCTCGCGGTCCCAGAGGCTCAAGGCCGAGGGCAGGGCGTTGGCGGGTGGCGCCTCCCGAGGCCTCTCTCCTTGGCGCCCAGACCGCCGTCTTCTCCGAGTTCTCACGTCGTCTTCGCTGACTACCTCTGTGCCGGATTTCCCCTTTTCATAAGGACACCAGTTATATTGGATTCGGGTCCACCCCAATGACCTCACTTTAACTTGATGTCTCTGTAAGACCCTATTTTAAAATAAGGCCACATCCCGAGGGGCTGGGGCTGAGGAGGGCACAATCCAGCTACAATGCCACCCTGCACACTGGAAAACCTCACACTGCCCCGTCCTCTCTTCCTCCGCTGCACCACCCCGACCTGTAGCCCCTTCCCAACTCCCGACCTTTACTATTTCTTCAAACTGTCTCCTAATCCAAATTCTTAATTTTCAAAATAGCCTAGTCGGTCTTCGATAGGCTGACCCACGTCCGTGCTGGGACGGCTCTGGGCTCTGGGCTCTGGTCCAGGTCACCACACTCCCTGTGACGGGGAAGGAAGCCCGGGGGCAAGACTTTGGCAAGTGCCAAGGGTCAAACCACAGCCACCGACAGCAGCACTCACCAAACCGGAAGGATCCTCAGGGCACTGAGCTCGCCAGACACGTGGTGTGGCCAGAGACGGGCTCCATGTGTCAGATGTGACTGGCAGCCAGGAAACATCAGACAGGGAAAGAGGTCTCGCTGCAGCACATGGGCCCTTTGATTCCCGTGTGCCGCGAAACACAACACGCATCATGCATAGATGCGTGCATGCTGCATCGCGCTGAATGTTTTCTATCGCGTGAAGAGAAGACCCGGGATCTACTGCCTCTTCATGTTTTGCAAACCCTCAAGGGCCCAGAGCCACCGTGCATGTGGAAGGGCAGCCTGTCTGGGAACGCTGCCCGGCGGTGGCTCCCTCTCCTCTGCCACTGTGCGAACCACGGGCCTCAGGTCTCGGCGCTCCCTGCTCTGCAGCACCGACCTCTTCTCCTCCTCTGCAGAGAACAAGGAGCCATCGGAAGGGAACACCGTTACCTTCCCTACCCGAGACAACGGGCTTCCCACCTCTGCGCCCATCCGCGCCCTCCCACCTGGCCCAGGCCTCCTCTCCAGCTCGGAAACCCCTCCGCCACATCTTCTCAGGAACACGCCTCAGTGGCTATCTTCTCTCTTTCCTCATTCAGACCCCTTCCTGTCAGCCGAATCATTCCAACTCACTCACTTTCCAGTACTCTCGAGTCTAGCCCTAAACTGCAGCCAGAGCCCCTCCATTAAGCCCTCTCAGCTGTGGCCACGTTCTCACGGCCAAACCTCTCACAGCGTCCCTCTCTCTCTGTCCTTTCTCTCCCTGTTTGTTACTCATGAGAAATATGGCCCGACAGGAAGCACTGTCTGCAGCGTGATGTCACAGAGGGGGCCCAGTGGGCAGTCGCAGCCCTCAGAGCCGGGTCCACAGAGGCAGCTCCAGGCAGGGTCTCCTTTCTCCCCCTGGCTGGGACACTGAGGCCAGGGCCCTCTCTGACGCCATGGCTCCTCCCCAGGGCAGCGGCCCCCCGCTGTGGTCTGGTGAAAGGGGGCGCTCTGCGCCGTGGGAACCGAGAGCTGTGGGTTGGCTTTCCCAGCAATCCTGAGTGAGCTGGGCGCTGGGAACGCCCTGGCCCAGCAGTACTGATAAATGCATAGGCAAGTTAAAGAGCCACGGTCCCCGGGCAGGGCCCCACATCTGAGGAGCATCGGCACGTGGGGGGGTCCGGGAAGCCAAGCCACAGATGAACTCTTGGCATCGGCTGCCTTTCCCAGTGGGAGCCCCTTCCTCTGGAATGAGGGAAGATAGAGTTGGCAGCTCACTGTGTGGACATGCACCTGGACTCACTTGACCTTGAGGAGGACCAGAGAGGACAGATTCACTGGGACTTTCTTCTTCATTCCAGCCTCGTGAGCCTGTTTTATTCAGTATCCACTCAGATCCCTGGTAACCAGAGGCTTATGCTCCTTGTTGGGGCTCTGAAAGCAAAATAGCACAAGCACTGGTCCCTGTGCTCCCGTCTCTCCTTGTTCCTGAGTCCACCCCCAGGAGCGGGTACTGCTTAGCAACCCAGGCTTTAAAGCAGGTGATACTCAATCCAGGCCAAAGGATGGATTTCAGCCCTGGTTTTAAAGGGGTGCCAGATCCAGCCTTACATCTTGCCTGAGCGTCCCAGAAGCCCTACATCCCCAACCAAACCGCACAGCTCTTGATAAAATCTCTGCTCAGGGAAACAGTGTTTGGATTTTAACTGTGACTTTTTTTTCTTAAGCATAACAAATTTATTTGATCACAGTTTTATGAGACACTAGAGTCTTTAGAATGAAGACCCAAAGATAGAGGGAAAACTGCCCATTTTGACACTTAGGTTCGCTGAAGAGTGGACGTCTGTTTAGAACTGTCATTGGACAAGAAAGGTGTCATCTAATAGTGATAGGCTGAACAGGGAAACCCAGCCAGGCCTGGCTGTCCGGACTCTTCTTGGCCTGTTTGTGCAGCATTTCTTTCTCCCAGGTATGGGGTAGGACTCTGGGATGAGAATCTTAATTTCTAGTTTTTTATTATTTCAGAATATTATGCAGGTACCAATGATTTGGTTACATGGATTGCTTTTGTACTGTTTGAGTCAAAGTCATAAGTGTGCCCATCACCCAGGTAGTGTGCATTGTACTCGTTAGGTTTGATTTCACTCACCCCCTCCAAACTCCTCCCACTTGCATGATTTCTGTCAAGTTTTACTTCTGTCTGTGCACATGAGTGCTGATCAGTTCTAATTTAATAGTGAGTATGTGTGGGGTTTGTTTTTCCATTCTTTAGATATTTCACTTAAGAGAGTGGTCTCCAGTTCTATCCAGATTGTTGCAAAAGGTGAATTCTGAGTTTTCTTAATGGCAGAAAGTGACTTTCCTTACTGCCCCCAGCAAAGGCCCCCAAGCCCTCTTGCCTTTTCTTCTGAGCTGGACCTTTCCAGCCTCTTAATCATTTCTGGGGCCTTTCCCAAGACTTCCTCTGGCTTCTCTCAATCTCTCCTAAAAGCCTTCCTTCTGCACTAAATAAAAGGCATGCTGAAACATTCCCTGGACCCAGAAGGCTCTGGCATTGTACGGCCTGCAATTTTTCAAGAATGGAAAAAAAAAATTATAAAAAGCCAAAAACCTTCTTTGAGAAATGAGTCAGAGGCACTAAAGTAACTCCCCACGCAGTGGATTTGGTCTCCATGGGCTTGATACCTTGGCTCTGCTTTAGACTTTTCACATATAGGGAAAGGTCTGATATGTTAATGCCTCGGGACTCTGCCACAGTTTACAGAAAGCACCTTTGCTTTCAAAAGCTTCTGTGTTAATCAACGGTGATTAAAACCAGGTCCCTGCCCAGGGCGTTCTTTCACAGCTTCGAATAAGTAAGAAAAAGCAGAGATGATTATCTGGCCAGCTCGGCAGAGATTTGCTCCTTTCTATAAAAATATACATGCTGACACAAAAGAGCTGTAGATTTACAATTTGTCTGATTTGATCACCTTTCAGCACAGGAAAACCTGGCTTGTATATCCCATTAGGGGGGCTGCCATGAGGGTTGCCCATGAAAGACAAGGCCCAGCGTGGGACCCAGGACCAGAGATCAAGCTCCAGCATCACCTTGAATGTTACCTTCAAGAGCCAGCTTGAACATTCCAGCTCCCAGGCAGAAGCGGTTCCCTAATCTCTGGACTTCTGCAGTCCCCGGTGGGCCCTTTTGCAGCGTGCGGTCTGTTATGATGCATGTATCTGCCTAGGCCATAGTTCTGCATCTCCAGTGGAAGTCCAGGAAACGTTCTCTGAATGGCCGTAGGCTTCTCCCTGCAAAACTAGGAGGCTGCTCTTTCTTTTAAAGAGACATGAAACTGAAAGATTCAATATCTCCGTTTCTGTCTGGACATAGCAGACCTCATCCAGCCTATTGACAAAGCAACTAACTGTAAGATAGACCCGAAGGGAACCCTTCTTCACAGACAGGGCTCAATCAAAGAAGTGCCAGCCTCAGGGAGACAGAGCACGTGGAAGCCAGGGTAAGAAGACGCTCACATGAACACCCTCAGCTCTACCCTACTTGCACCTACTCGCTTCCCTGGACAATCCTTAGGAAAGGGTGTTTTCAACTTAGAAATCAAGGACATGCAAAGTAACACGATAAGGTGCTATTTTCCATCTATAAAATTAGGAATTTTTTAAAGAGTAAGAAACAGTTTTGATAAGGCCAAGATTTGATGGCTATTGTCATACACTACTTTGCATATGGCAGAGAGGAGGGTGGATATATTGGTATACATTTCCCAAAAAACAGAGTATTTTCAACAAAAGTGGTCAGAGATATAAACAAAGATATATATTTTCATACATTCACTTAAGCCCTATTTTAAAAACAGGAAAAAAAAAACTCAAAGGTGCAATGAGTGTGATGATATATTAGTATGGATGAAGCTATGCAGGAGTAACACATCGATGTTAGAATTTTAGTGGCTTGACACAACACAGCTTTATTTCTCACTTAAAATCTGATGTAAGCTAGGTGCCCCCAGGCAGCTTTCTCTCAAGCAGTGATCCTTGGACCCAGGCTGCTGCCAACCTGTGGTTCTGCAGCAGCTGACAAGGGGACAGATGCGCCAGGCACAGAAGTGGCATGCATAACTTCTGCCCATACCATGTATGCAGGACTCAGAGTGCAAGGGGCATGTGGCAATGGCAGACTTAGCAAGGCTCAGAGAGAGAAAACGGCGTGGAGACCCTGCGGCATTGACTCTAGGGCCAAGGCTCAGTGAGACATGGTGCATTCATACACAGCAGCAGTGGCAGCCGTAGAAAGCGAGCTCCCAAAGAGTGTTCAGTGAGCTGTGGACGTCTTCACCACCTATGACAGTGGAAAAAATAGGGAGGTCATGGTAAATAACTGGAGGCCGTGCATCATTCCAGAAACACAAACACACATACATGTGTGTGCACTTGACACCAATTAACTGGATTACTTCTGGGTTGAAGTGATTTTTCTCCTTTGCATCCTTTCTCAACTTTTCCCCAACTTCTCTTCAAAACACATCATTCTCCCAATAAAAAGTAAGTTAAAGTTATTGGTTAAAAGTGTGCTTAGTATGAAGCTACACATACCACACATAAGCAGTAGTAATAACAAAGTGTCTCTGAGGAGAGTAGAGCTATCAACGCACCTATCCTGATACTCAGAGCAGGGTCAGGCACTTGTCAAATCGCTCCTGCGGCCGCCTGAGAAGCCCAGCTGACGTGAGGCATCGCTACTGCGAGAGTGCGTGCACGGGGCGTGAGAGGCTTGGGAAGAACCGATGGTGCGGTATCCTGGCAAGAGCTCCAGGCCAGGAGGGGAAGATAGGGCTATTTTCCACACTTTCTCATAAATTATGGCTCCTGGGAGGGGGAAACTCACCTCTCGTAGCCTAAGTTTGTTCTCCAGGGTTGTCATGAATATGCAAAACAATGGTCCCAAGATGTGTTCCGAAGGGATTCAGCAACAAAAGCGTTCCACAATTTTGGGACAATCTGGACTAAGTTGAGGTAAGCAGACTACTTTACTGCAGGGCTATTTGAGCTCTGAACACACTAATGTGTTTCTTTTGTCTCTAAGAGTCAGATATGCTATGTGGCATTTTTCAAATCAGCTGACCAAGGAATGGATCCTTTTTCTAGAAACATCTTATGGAACGGGAACTCTGCTAAACACTATGGAAAAATGTTCGTTTACTGAGATACTTCTACAAAAGGTATGTATTATACTACTATATTATTTTTAGTAAATATTTGTTATTTTTGCACTGTCCAAAGGTATTTTCTAGGACTAGAAGGTCACATGGCAGGGTCCCGGCTCGAGCCTGTGCCATGTCTGCTCCGCGATTCCGCCTTGGCACATTCGGAGGATGACAGAGGCGGGCTGTCAGGGACTGTCCTCACGAGGCATCTCGGATTGTCCTGGGAGGAGCCTGGTCCTGTGGGAAAGGCTGGAGCAGTTTACAGGTCTAGGGTGACTCAGAAGACACCCTGGTGTCTGTCACCGCGACTGTTCTCCAATTCACAGAACCCACCTAAATTCTGGGACAAAGACCTGCAGCAAAGCTGTGCCCTGACGGAATGGGTGCGGCACTATGAGCAGGAGGCTGGGTCGGCGTCAGCCCAGCTGTTTGAGATGATGACCAGATCACAGGCATCAGGACAGATGGGCAAAGGCAGACCCTGCACGGTGGCCCAGCAATGCATGCGTCACACCCTGGGCCTCCCGGACAGTAGGGAAGGGGTGGAGGAGGAGAGGAACTCTTGCATGGTGGGACGGAGCAGAACCTTGGACACAGTCTTTGTCTCTTTTCATCACTTATGGCCACGCCTGCTGGTGTGGCTCTAGAAACACTAGTAAGAGAGTTCTTGACAATAGTCTACGTATCAGGACCTGCGAAAACATCTAGTACCGCATCTGGAACATAATAGCCACAAATTCAAATGCTGCAGGGACCAGGCAGGCAATGTGACAAGTGAAGGAGAGTCCAGCCATAGAGGCTGGCGGGTGTTGTGGCAACTGGAGGCCACTTGCCCCATTCTGAATGAAAGCATGGACTCGCCTCTCACGAGCTGCTGTTACACAGTGATTTGGGCCCATTGACTTCAGGTCTTCCATTTGTTCAAGAAAAACCAGAAATCCAGGTTTTTAAAATAATAATGTATCTGTGGCCACCTGTACTCTGAATTTAATCAGTTTCCAATGTGATTTCTGCTTGCTCATCTTTTCCCCTCTCTCACACTCCACACTAGGGATCCTCAAACTTTTTAAACAGGGGGCCAGTTCACTGTCCCTCAGACCGTTGGAGGGCCGTTGGAGAGTGCGGTGCACATTCCACACACGCTCACTGTGGGCCCAGGACGAGTCGGCTGTAAGCAGGACAGGCAGTGGCGGCAAAAAAAACACCCGGCGGGCTGGATAAATGTCCTGGGTGGGTCGCATGTGGCCGGCGGGCCGTAGTTTGAGGATGCCTGCTCCACACAATCCATCAGCACAGCCTCTCGTCTCTACTTTCAAATACCCCCAGAATCTGACCCCTGCACCCTGGCCCAGCCCCCGTCACCTCTCCCAGGATTCTTGCAGTCACCTCCTCTCTTAAACTCTGCACCAGAGTGAACTTGTTAATGCAAAAATTGGTCACATCACTCCTAACTCGAAAGCCTTTGATGGTCCCTCATCAGGTGCAGAGACAAAGCCAGAGTCCCCACACCTCTCTGGGGTCTCCATGCCCAGCCTGCCCTGTCCACCCTTCACTCGTTCCTGCCTCTCTGCGCCTTGCTCACTGGCTTCACCACCCTGCTCTCCTTGCTGGACGGCCCACACCCCAGGGATGCTCGGCTCAGGGAGTGAGCATTTGCTGCTCCCCTGTCAGGGCCACACTGGGCTCAGCCGTCCACAGGACCTCCTCCTGCAGCTCCCTCAGCACTTTGCTCAAATGCCTTCTTCTCGGCACGGGCTTCTCCCAGCAAACCATTTAAAGTTGCAGCCCTCTGCCCTCCCCAGCCTTCCTTGTCTCCTTTCTCTGACTTGTTTTTCTCCATAACACTTATTCTACCCACATCCTTTACATTTTCCTCACTTATTTCTTCATACTGTGTCTCCCAAAAATGAGACCACAAGGCTTCACGAGGAAAGGAGTTTTGTCTGTGATGTTCACTGCTGCATCTCCAGCCCACAGGAACTGAAAAAATAATTGCAAAAAGAAGAAAGGGCAGAGGATAAATGAGCAAATATTCTGCAAAGATGAGCTGAATCACTGAGTGAGAACCCATAAGATAGTTCCAAGGATAAAGCTCTGGTCAGAGACAAGGCAGAGTCTAAGAGCAAGCTCAGGGGAGAAGGATTAGCCAGAGGGAAAATGGCATCTTCCTTGGTGTGAAATTCCTTGTTTGCACAACTGTGTGTGTGTCCCTCTCAGCTCTGCCATCAGCCAGGTGGCACACAAAGGGCAGGGCTCTCCTGGCTGCAGAGGAGGGAGCTCTGGACTGGGGAAAACTTTGTTGAACATTTGCTCATTTATGTCCTCCTCTTTCCCTTCTTTCCACAATTATTTTTTATTAATAGTTTCTGTATTTCTGGCTGGAAATACAGCTGGATGACCCTGGACCAGTCACAGGCATGCTTTGGGCCCAGGATTTTCCTGCTGCAAAATAAGAGGGACACATCTCTCAAGTCCCTTGGGCTCTGGTCCTGTAAGATAACAAGATGCTAAAATTCATCAGGAACTGAATTGTATATGGACGGGTGAGACATTTCTACTTGAAGAGTGGACCCCATGGAGATAGAGCAAATTCGCTGCATGTAAGACACACTTCGATAGCATGCTCTTGTGTCTTAGCATACAATAGGAAAGTGGTTACCACGTTGGGCAAGCAGGACAGATGCATGAGTCCCTAGTTGATGATGGGATACATTTCCATGTGATTTCTTAGTTAATCTTGGATTGCTCACAACCAATTCTCAAGGGGGACATTGAGGCAAAAAAAAAAAAAGGTGAACTAAGTAAGTGTTCGGAGTCAGATGTGATACACACAGGTTAATACTCATCCTCCTATGTCCTGACCTCATTTGAGTGGATGCTTTGACTTCAAAGGCATAGCCTTTTAGGCAGTGGTTCTGCTTCAGAAAGAAAGAATCAAATAAAAAATTGCCACAACTCTTGCTTTTCTTCACCAACTGTGGGGCCTTTAGAACACAACAGTAATGAGGGACAAGAACCAGGTGGAGACAATTAATCCAATGTCCTGTCAGTCAGGTGGCTCCAGGCCCAGGCACTCCATCTTCATTCACCAAACCATTATGACGGATCAGGAAGGCCTGTCCCCAAAAGACCGACATTTGAGATTCTAGGTCATGCCCTCATGTCACCTTTTAAGAAGAACCAGCTTACGGCAAGAGGAACTTCTTTGAAATTGTTTTCCCTACCCAAAGGGAACTCTGAAAGCTCCCTTTGGACTGTGACCAGTGGGTTCATTTAACTTGGAACAGAATCAGATGATGGTGTGAGGTTTTAGTTGATGATGGTGTGAGGTTTTAGTGCTGTTACTACCTTAAGTTACAGGGATTTTCAACTTTCCCAGAGAAGGTGGCTGCATTCAGATATCCCTAGAGTCAACATGGTTTGCCTCCTTTGCTTCCTGCCCCTACAACATAGTTTTCTGACATTCTTTTAGAAAAGCATAAGCATGTAATCTTGCTCCAGAGAACAGACTGAGAAGCCACAGCTCCTGCGCTCCTACTGAAAACTGCCCCCAAACCTCAAAGTACTGACATAGGATCAATGGAACTCTATGCTTAGCTATAAGATGCCACTCCAAGTTCAATGGAGATGCATAATAGACCATCCAAGTCAAAGAGATTGAGGCACAAGGAAGAAAAATAAAATTTTACCTGATTAAGTTAGATAATTAAGGAAAGAAAAAAATCACTATAAAGTAAAATACTAAAAATAATGAGAGAAATTAATTACTCTGTATCAGTATTTGAAATCAATATGAATGAGATAATTTTCCTAACTAAAATGTAAGGACATTCAGATATGGTAAAAGTAAAACTGACCAGTAAACTATTAAAAGAAACACATTTAAAACCAAACGACAGAGGCTCCAAAAGACGGAGTGGAGGTACATATTCCTATTTCTCCTGCTGAGAACTGAGATAAAAACCTAGACATTGCAAAACAAACATTAGGAGACTCTGAAAAAGTAGAAAAGAAAAGGCAAACTGGCTAGGGACCTCAGAACTCCAACAAAATGCTGTGGCAGTGAGTTCTTTGAGTTTTCTTTGGCCTCATATATCCAAGCCAGCAACTTGGAAATGCCAACAGGTATAGACAAAAATAGCACTGCCCTCCTCCAGATAAATCTGTTTTATCTAACAAAGGGACAAGATTTCAGCAGACTCACAAAAAAGAAAAGTTTTAGACCATAACCATCTACTCCAGCAGGATGTCATGGGAAATAACTGCAGTGGAGACAATTAATCCAATCCAAATAACCAGGTGGAGACAATTAATCCAATTAAGCCACCTGACTGTCCTGTCAGTCAGGTGGCTCCAGGCCCAGGCACTCCATCTTCATTCACCAAACCATTATGACGGATCAGGAAGGCCTGTCTTCCACGCCAGCAAAGGTCAAGTGGAGAGCCCACACTGCCACTCTCACTGCGGAGTGACGAGGCTGCCCCAACCTGCCCAAGATGATATTAGAGCTGACTAGGTGGGGAGCCTGAAACTTCGTCTCTGACATGCAGTATTGAGTTCCTCCCCACACCCCACAGTGTCAGCGAGCATCTTGTCAGGAACCTGAACTTTAACACCCACTCAGCAGGAATAAGGAACCTTGTGGTTGGGATGTCATCAGAAGAGATCTGCTAAAACACAAGGTTTCATTAACACCCAGAGTTTCACAACATAATAAAGTGCCTAGGATTCAATTTAGTGTATCAAGATCTGAGAAGATCTCAATTTGAATGAGAAAAAACAATCAACAAATGTCAACATTAAGATGATGCAGATGTCGGAATATTCTGATAAGGATTTCAAAGCAGCCATCATAAAAATGATTCAAAGAGCAATTATGAAGATGCTGAAACAGATTGAAAAACAGAAAGTGTCACCAAAGAAATAAAAGATATCAAGAAGAACAAAATGGAAATTTTGTAACTTAAAAAATGCAAAAAATGAAAGAAAAACTCGATGGATGGGCTCAATGACATAGTGGAGCAGACAGAGGAAAGAGTCAGTGAACTTGAAAATAAAATACAAATTACCCAGTCTGAACAACAGAAAGAAAATACATTAAATATATATGAATAGGACTATATAAAATAAAGGTGTATTTATATGAAATATATAAAGAGACTCAGTGACATGTGGAATTATACCTAAGGATCTACCATTTATATCACTGGAGTCCCAGAAGGAGAGAATAAAGGTAGTGGGTGTTAAAAAAAAAATAAAAATAAATGGCAGAAAATTTATCAACTTTGGAAAAAAAAAATATATATATAAACTGACATATTCAAGAAGCTGAGCAAACCCCAAACAGAATAAAATCAAAGAAATTTGTACCAAGATAAACCATAGTCAAATTTCAGACACTAAAGACAAAGAAAATGTCTTAAAAGCAGCCAGAGAGAAACAATAACTTAACTGTAGGGTAAAACAATTCAAATGACAGCAGATTTCTCTTCAGAAACCATGAGAGCAAGAAGAAAATGGCATAGTTTTCAAGCACTGAAAGGAAAGCACTGAACTCAGAATTCTATTCCCAGGGAAACTATCCTTTAGGATATAAACAGAAATCAAAACTTTCTCACATAAAGTAAAACCAAGAGACTATGTCACCAGCAGAACTACCATAAAAGAATGTCTAAAGAAAGCTCATTAAACAGAAAGGAATTTATAAAAGAAGGAATATTGAAACATCAGAAAGGAAGGAAGAAATGACAGCAGAAAGAATAAAAATATGGGTAAATATAATAGATTTTACTTCTTATTTTGAATTTCCTGATGTATGTTTGACAATTGAAGTAAAATCTGTAATATTATCTAATGTAGCATTCAATGTATGTAGAGGAAATATTCAAGATGATTATATTATGAATGAAGGAGAGTAAAGGGATGTAAAAAAGGTAAAAGTTCTGTACTCAAACTGCTAAAATGTCAACACTAGTAGGCTATTTTAAGTTATATACATATAATGTAAATAAGCAATCAGTTAAAGAAGTTATATATAAGGAAATACACTGAAAAACACTAAAGATAAGTAAAAATGGAATTCTAAAAATGTTCAAGTCTCCTACAGGAAATAAATAAAAAGAAAACAGAAAAATAAACAACAACAAAAAAAACCAGAAAAATACGAAAACAAAAATAAATGGCAGATGCCAATATTATATTATATTAACAATATACCAGATAACTATTATAAATGTAGATGATCTAAATACACTAAATAACAAATGGATTGGTAGGATAGATTAAACAAAAGTATAATCCAACAATACACTGTCTACAAAAAAATACTCACTTCAAATATAACTGTTAAAAGAAAAATCTTAAATAAATTAAACTTAATAGAGTTAAATTAAGCAAAATGATTTATGAACTGGGCAACACTTGGAACAGGAAGAGGTTTAGGTAGATCCATTCCGCAAGAGGGGCAGACAGCATTTAAACCAAGAGCAGCACAGAAACAGCTTGGTTCAGTACAGCTCAGCCTTTGCCTTATTTGAACCTGGTCTAATCAGTTGGCAGCCTATGATTGGCAGAATCTCAACTGCTATGATTTGCTGTGAATCAGGTATTTATTACAAGAAAATAGACTCCTAAATTCAGCTTTCAGTTTGTTTACATGCTAAGTTAGATTACAGTTTGATACCTGGGGACTCAGGGTATAGCTGCATTTTCAGGTCAAATTTAGTTTCCTTTAACACAGTTATATAGTTAGGTTGAAAGTAAAAGGATGAAAAATTTACCATGCAAATATTAATCAAAAGAAATCAAGAATGACTATATTAAAATTAGACCAAGTAAACCTCAGAGAAAGAAAATTACCAGGGACAAAGAGATACATTACTTGATGATAAAAGAGTAAATCCACCATTAAGACATAGTAATCATAAAGTGTGCATTCCAAACAAGAGAGCTTCAAAATAAATGTAGAAAATGCTAATAGAACTGGAATGAGAAATAAATAAAACTACAATTATAGTTGCAGACTTCAACATCCCTCTCTAAACAATAGAACAGTTTCACAGAAAATCAGCAAGAATATAGAAGAACTCAACAACATAATCAATCAACAGGATCTAAATGATATTTATAGAACACTCAACAACAGCAGAATACATATTATTTTCAAGAATCTAAAGAACGTATACAAGATAGATTATAGCCTAGCCCATAAAACAAACTTAACAAACATAAAAGAACTAAAATTATGCAATTATTCTCTGACCCTAATGGAGTCAAAATACAAATCAAAAAAAGAAAGATAATAAGAACATCTCCAAACCCTTGGAAGTTAAATAACACATTTCCAGTCACTTATGGGTCAATTAAGATGCCTCTAGGGAAATAAAAAACACATCAGACTGAGTGAAAATAATAATAGGACATATCAAAATTTGAGGGATATAGGCTAAGGGAATGCTGAGAGGGAAAGCTGTGGCATTAAAGTCGGAAAAAGGAAACGTACTACAGCAGTGAAGGGCACCACACTTTACTGTAGTGTAGTATAAAGGAAATAAGAGTCTTTAACCAATGATCTAAGTCTTTATCTAGAGTTTTTATCTAGAAAAGAAAGAGAATAGAAAAGCGAGCAGAAAGAAAAAGATAATGATAAGAGCAAAAATCAATAAAATTTAAAACAAAGATAAAATTAATGTGACAAAAATGGTTATTTTAAAAGCTTAATAAAATTGGCAAACCTCTAGCAAGACTAACAAAGAAAAAAGAGAAAAGATACAAATGATCAGTATCATTAATGAAACAGGAGATACTACTACAGATTATACAGACATCAGAAGGACAATAAGGGAATACTGCAGACATTTCTGCACACATAAATCTGACAACTTATATGAAATGGGCCAATTCTTCAAAAAGTACAAACTACCAAAACTCACAGTATCAGATAGATCATTTGAATAACCTTTAACTATTAAATAAATTGAGTCTGTAATGTCAAACCTCCCAAAACAGAAATCTCAAGGCCCAGATGGTTTCACTAAAGAATGTTACCAAAGGTTAAAGAACAATTAACACCAATGTTTCACAATCTCTTCCAAAAAATAGAAAGAAATGGCACACTTCCAGACTTATTCTATGAATCCGGTATCACCCTGACACAAAACCAGACAAAGACGGTAAAAAAAGGAAAACTACAGACCAATACCCATCATGGATATAGATACAAAAATTCTTAGTGAAATATGAGCAAATAGAATCCATCAAATACATGAAGAATTATGCACCATGACTAAGCAACAAGTCTTATTCAGAATGCAAGTTTGATTCAAAATCCAAAAATCAATCAGTGTAATCCACCATACTAACAAGCCAAAGGAGAAAACATTTCATGATTGTATTTATCAATGCATAAGAAGTTGAAAAAATTCAACTCTCATTTAGAATAAAAATTATCAGAGAAATAGGAATAGATAACTTGATAAAGAAAGCCTACAACATATCTATAGCTGTTGTACCTAATGTGAAAGATCAAATGCTTACACCTAAGATCTGGAACAAGGCAAGGATGCCCACTCTCACCACTGTCATTCAGTGTAGTACTGGAATTGCTAGCCAGTGCAGTAAGGAATGAAAAGAAAAGAAAAGAAAAGAAAAGAAAAGAAAAGAAAAGAAAAGAAAAGAAAAGAAAAGAAAAGAAAAGAAAAAAGCACATAGGATTGGAAGGAAGAAATAAAACTATACTGGGAGATGACATAATAGTTTACATAGAGAATCTCAAGGAATTTACCAAAAAAGCCCGAAATGACCTAGAATAAGTAAGTTCAGCAAGGTCCCAGGATGAATGATCAACACACAAAAATAAATTGTATTTCTATATGCTAGCAATGAACATGTGGAACCAAAATTACAAATATGATGCAATTTACAATAATTCCCCAAAAATAAAATATTTGGGTGCAAATCTAACAAGTCATGTGCAGCACTTACGTACTAAAAACTACAAAATGCTAATGAAAGGAATAAAAGATGGTCCACATAAATGGAAAGACACACTGTGTTTGTGAATTGGAAAACTCTGCACAGTAAAGATATAAATTCTTCTCCAAATTGATAGACAGGTTTAATTTAATTCCTTTCAAAATCCAAGCAAGATTTTTATAGGTAAAGACAAGCTTATCCAAAAGTTTACATGAAAGGTAAATGAACTAGAATAACTAAAACAATTTTGAAAAAGAAGAATGAAGTGGGGAAAATTACTCTAAATATAATATAGCTTTGTTACTCAAGAATATGTTGTATTGATTTCACTTCTTCTGCTGAGTTTGGGGTTGGTCTGTTCTTCTTTTTCCAGCTCTTTGAGACAATTCAATAGGTTGTCTATTTGTGATCTTTTTGACTTTTGGATATAGGCATTTATGGAAATAAACTTTCCTCTCAGGACTGCTTTAGCTGTGCTCCACAGGTTTTGATAATTTGTGTCTCCTTTGTGATTTTGTTCAAAGAATCATTTAAAATCACTAAGATCAAATCAGAACTAAATGAAATTGACAACAGGGTGACCATAGGGAAGATTAACAAAACAAAAAGTTGGTTCTTTGAAAAAATAAACAAAATTGAAACACTTTTGGCTAGATTAATGAAAAGCAGAAAATAAAAATCTCGCCCCTGCCCAGAAGATGGTGGAGGAGAAACACCGCCAGACAGAGTGTCCCTGCAGAAAAGACAGATTCTAGAAGAAATTAGAAGAAAGAAGCAAGAAGACGAGCATACATCAGATGAGGGCGGAAGGAGGAGTACCTGAGACCACGGGAGACTCCACGGGAGGAGGTCGCGGAGGAGAACTGGAAGCTGGGACCCCCGGAGCAGCCCGGAGACCAGCGGGAAGGGCAGGTGGATCTGCCGTTTCCCCTCCCCTGCATCCCGGACTGCTGGTGGCTCCCCAGCAAGCGGAGGGACCTGCGGACACCAGCCCAGCGACAACCGCCGCCAGTGAGTGGTAAGCCAGTAGCGGACGCGGCACCAGGCTCCCAACTCCCTCGGGCACCTCCGTGTGCACAGACCCGAGCCGCGCGGCAGGCGCCATATTGCCTCCTC
>VSMD01050299.1:0-30023 GCA_008750895.1 Mirza zaza
CTATCTCAGTGTCTGCTTATTTGAAAAGAGTCTTTATTTCTCCCTCATTCTGGAAATATATATTGTCTCTCTCTAGATATAGAATTTTGAGATGGCAGTCATTTTCTTTCAGCATATCAAAGATAATCATTCTACTGTTTTCTGTCATCCATTATTGCAATCAAGAAGTCATCGGTTAACATAACTGCTCTTCTCTTGTTGCTCATAATATTTTTCTTATTACATTTGCTTTTCTACAGTTTTACCATGATGCATAGAGATGCCAATTTCTTTTTATTTTTCTTGCCTAGATTATTGTGCTTCTTGAAATTGTTTATTACTGACATCAATACGTTTTAGAAAATTTCCAACCACTATCTTTTCAAATATATCCCCTTTTCCAGTCTCTTATTTCCTTCTAAGCCTCCAATTAAACCTACATTAATTTTTTTCACTATATCCTCCAAATATTTTACACTCTTCTTTGTCCTATCTTTTTGTCTTTTTGAGCTGCATTGCAAATAATTTCTCTTTATTTATTTCAGTTCTTTAAATCAGTTTCCTTTTATAATGTTTTTGGACCAACTCTCCTGCTGAAAACAATAAAAAAAATTGCTGGATAAAATATTTCCTCTTAAAATTACCTTAAAACAATTGAAAGTCTATAAAGAGAATGGAACTGCCAGGGAAATATTTTTAGGGGATGGGACTCACATAATAATACACATTAAGCATTTAATTTCAATTATTGGAATTTTTATTTTTAGACATTTATTTCTTTTTTTTTGAATTTACTATGTCATTGTTATAGTTAATTGTTTCTTGCAAATATTTTTAAGACTTTTATTTTGTTAAAACTAGGAGACATGACAGTTCTGTAATTTACATTTTGTAATTCTAATATCCGAAGTCTGTGTCAGTTTGTTTCTGTTGGTTCTTACTAGTGTTGCTTTGTTTCCTTGTGTGTCTGGTTATCTTTGTATGATAATCATTGTTATTGATATATTATCATAGGAGGTTCTGTGAGGTCTAGGATAAATGTATCCTTCTCCAGACTAATTTACATTCTTCTCAAGATGTCTGGGACATTCCTTGTGACTGATTACTTCAAGCTAAGTTAATTAATAGTATAAAATTTACAGGTTATGTCTACATCACAGGAAGGCTACTGTGCTACAACTTCTCAAGGACAATCTTGTTTTTCACTCTTTCTTTCTTTCTTTCTTTCTTTCTTTCTTTCTTTCTTTCTTTCTTTCTTTCTTTCTTTCTTTCTTTCTTTCTTTTTTTCCTTCTTTTACATTGCTCATCTACCAAGACAGTCTTCTTTATATTCTCTTGGGATTGGAGAAAAGGAACAAGTTTAATATTGGTTGTACCTTATTCTTTTCTAAGACCTCAGGCAGGACCTTGTCCCTTCATTCTGTTAGGTTGATTGATCAAAGATCAAATGTGTAGGATAAACAAATGACTGCAGGAAAAATGCACTCATGTTGCTTTGATATTTAGTTTTCCTCCCTGGGTTCAGAGTCCCATCCCCTAAAAATATTTCCCTGGCAGTTCCATTCTCTTTATAGACTTTCAATTGTTTTAAGGTAATTTTAAGAGGAAATATTTTATCCAGCAATTTTTTTTATTGTTTTCAGCGGGAGAGTTGGTCCAAAAACATAGCTTCTCATTACAATATACCTCACTTTAATTTAAGTACGCATTTGGTTAATCAAGTTTGTGCTATTTATATAAGGCTTGGTGGGAAAAGACTTCATAAGAATATGTATTGAAATCCTACAATGAACAGCTTGCTCGTTAGGGCTACATATAAGGCATAGAGATATAATCAAGATATAGTCTTTGTCTTATAAAATCGCTGCCAAAAAATAGGGTGAGATGAAATAAGAAACATAGTAGAGTTTTTTGTTTTGGGGTTTTTTTTTTGAGGGAGCACTCACATCTGTGAAAGATTTGAATTGGGCCTTGAAGGATGGTTATAATTTTAATGTGTGGAGATTTGTGAGCAGGGAATAAAGGTGAATGAAAAACATGAACAATGGCATAAAACTGAGAATGGACAGAATATTTGCACTAAAAATAGAAATGAATATTTGGTTTGATTAGAAGATAGGATAAATGAAGACAATTGAGAAGAGTGCTGTGGATTGAGATTTGCTACCTGGGGCAAATCTTTAATAAGGTGTGTTAGTATTCTCCAGACACCTTATTCCTAGAATAATCTATCATAGCTATTGTTTTAACAAACATATACTTAACAGCAGTGCAATCCAGTGTTATGTGTCTTAAAAGGGCCAGGCCTAATGTGGGACCAAACCAAGAGAAGAAACTGATTCTTCTCAGATCATGGCTTCATCTCATTTAGTGCAGGAGTAAAAACTTTTGTCTCAAAATCACCTACATTATTATTTGTTTCATCTGGGGGTAGAGAAATATTGAAGAAACAGGAGTTGTCAGTTTGATTTATCTTTTCAGTCCTTGAATCATACTCCTTGTATTTTTCAGATGCACTTACCTATTTTAGTATCAGTGAAGTATTTCAATTGACTCCAGCATGTCTAACATAACTTGCCTCCTAAGTACCTGCTGTACTTTGTGACTTTTGGAGTTCTTGCTTGATGTGTAGGGGAGGCACCTGACGATGTGCATGGAATATGGCAAATTGGTGTTGGTGGTTAAACAAAACCCATTGACTAAATGCCTCATGGAGAAGAAGCTATGTAATTTAGAGCATCCATTCATTTATTTATCCTATCAACAATTAACAAATTCTAACATATGATTTCTACTCTCAAAATGCTTGTAGTATGGTAGAGGAGACAGAATCATATATAAGTTTGTTATAATAAACCATGATTAAAGTGATACAGAATATTAGACAACATTCTGTGAAATGATTTAGCTATAGGTAGTCCTCGCCCAGGGAAACTGTTGCAAGTAATGATTAGTCTGTGTATCTCTCCATTTGTTCAAATATTATTATTTGATAATATTTATCAAATATTATTGAGCATCTTCTATATTTAAGTCACAATGCCAGATGTTCTAAAAGATATGAAAATGAATCGGATTCAAACTCTTCCCTTGAGAGTCTAGAAACAAATAGAAAGTATGCCCCCCAAATTGGATAGTTATAGTGAAAAAATGAACATTGGTAGTTGTTCTAAAATGGCATGAACAGAGGCATGAGTTAGTTTTATGGTAATTTGGAGATGGGAGTGACTGTTTCCTTTTGGAAAGGATTCTAAATAGAAAATGACATTTTAGGATGAGTAGGATTTTGATGCAGCTATGGGGGAAAACATTTGATGTAGAAATAAGCAATGGTAAAATATAGAAAATTATGTCTTTAATGCATTTGCTTATTTTACAGATATGTACCAATCTCTTGCCTTCTCCTCTCTGCTGTGTGTGCTAATTACTGTTCTTAAAAACATTTTAGTGGAAATTGTCTGAAGACTAGAGTGAATATGCCCCAGTCCAGAATACTTTATGTTTCTTCTACTAGATGCCTGGGAACAGTGCCAGTGACAGAGAGCTTCAAAATAAGTTGAGGAACAGCACTGTAGAACAGTAAGCAGTCTAATTTGGCTAGGAAGTCAATATCGAACTGGTTCATGAAGAACCTCGAACAGGATTGGGAGAAGAGATGATTTAATTCTGTAGGTAATGTGGAACATTTTGTAACTAATATGAAATATCCTCATGTTAGGAGAGAATCGGAAGTTTGAGAGACATATTTTGGACATATGTATATATATATACACACACACACATATATTCCCATTATATATATATATATATATATTTCTCTTTTTAATAAAAACACATGTAGGACTTGTTAAATTATCAAGAGGCATGTTCTAAAAATTTATGCAAATAGATGAGAGCAATAAGGCCTGAGCTCTTTGAATAAAGAAAATAGCAAAATGGCTAAGTTTGTCATTATTTGGGGTCAGTGCATTTAGTAAATCACATTTTTTCACTGACAAAATATTTTGATATTCTCATATGTCTTTGACCTTTAACAGTATGGTCATTTCTAAAGAAGTTCTAGTGCAAAGAGAACAAACAGGGCAATTCGTCTAAGGAGAACTGAAAATGTGCTGTCCCAAGAACACAGGTGTGTCACCATATCGGTAAGCACGAGTAGCAAACATGAAAGGATTTTCCTGTGACTCCAGAATGTCTGTTCAGTGTTACACCCCACTAAGATAAACGCATCCTGAAATGTATTCCTGGTTTTAGAAATTTCTCTTGTATCCACATACACCAACAATCAGACCAGGTGAAACTCAACACTCATTAATTAGGTGGATGAGATCCACTGTTTCTTCTACGTTCAATATGTATTGCTCAGAAAACTTAGTGTCACTTTTAACATAAATTCAAAAGCATTATAAACATTTTAAGGAAGATTTTTCTCCAAAATTGTGTGATTCTAAAATCAGTATATCAGTATATTACTTGTTGATTGTATATAGGACTTATTTTTGCCACTTGTATGTTTTTCAGTTTATTTTGTACTAATATGTACTTCTAACCAGAGGCAAAAACTGGCAGAGTTTCTTCTTTTACAATTGTATATTTACGGAGTATAATGTGATGTTTCAATACATGTATGTACTGCTGAATGATTAAATCAAGCTAATTAACATATCCATCACCTCATATACTTAACATTTTTGAACATTTAAAATCTACTCTCTTAGCAAGTTTCAAGTATACAGTATATTATTATTAACTATAGTTACCATACTGTACAATAGATCTCCAGTACTTATTCCTCTTGTCTAACTGAAATTTTGTGCACTTTGACCAACGTTTCCTCGCACCCTTCCCCTCCACCCCTAGACTCTGGTATCCATTCTACTCTTGACTTTTATGTGTTTGACTTTTTAAAAATTTTACATCTAATAACAGAAAACTTTTCCAAGGCATTGAATAAACTATTAACTTTTTCAAACCACTCATTCAACCATAACCTTGAAAGCAAAAAAGGAGTAGTATAAAAGGCCTCATTAAAATAATTTGTTTACTTTTTTTAATATTGTTTACTTCCAGTGTGAATAATGAACACAAGCATTAATTAAATAATGCAATGCATCTCATGCTCATTCGCTGTAGTATGACTTTAACAACAAAATGAACTTATTTATGGAAGTAAAATGATGTGATTTAGCAAAAAGATGAAAATACTTTCAATCAGAAAGCTATTCATGAATTATTGAATATTCTGTGCAAAATGAATATAGAATGATTTTATCTTTGTACAGTGAGTATTGAGTCTTTTTGCAGATCCCTGCTCAAGAAGATCATGAAAACTGGAGGGACAAACAATAGATCTACCAACCTTAGCCTAATGAAGGCATATAAAAATTTCTGTTTAATATTTTGATTCTTACAATGGTAGTACTCTTGTAAAGGGAGCATGGTTATCATTGGTATAGTTTATTAGTGTACCCATATATTACTATACCATCATATGGACTCATCACACATTTAATAATTAGGGAAAACAGTTACAGTCCAAAAATCTGTAGGATAATGGATAGAGATGGAGGTAAAGAAAGAAACAAAAGGAAATTAAATTCTAGTGTTTTATTAATGTAAACTTTGTAAAGAAAAAAATGAAATCAAGTGATCAATATTACTATAAATGAAGCCAGGTTCTCTGGTTATAATTTTCTCAAGATTTGGCCATTAACCATAATAAATTCAATATCTTACATAATTTTTAATAACCACAAAAATCTATGAAATTGATAGGATGCTTTATAAATGGATAACAGTTTACTACCCCTCAATAATTCTCACCTTAGGCACTCTCAGAAAACTATTTTAATTATAAAGCTTGACTCTCTGTGGTTTATCATTTTGGTCAATGTAATGCATCTGTTTTGGAGCTTATATTTCTCTAAGATAAAATAAACTTTTACCCCACAGTGTATTTCTTAATTTATGGACTATATGTATTTAGTCTTCCTTAAAAATTCACTACTAAATTGAAATGCTCTGGGAAGCAGTATATCACATTAGGTAGAAATAGAGGCTTTCAAGTCAGACCACCTAGGCTAAGAATCCCAGGTTCACATTTTATTTGCTGCTATAATCCTTGGTTGTCTCAACCTCAATATGAGGTTAGTAAGTCTACCTACCTCATAGAGCTATATGTGAGAAAATTGATATAATGTGTCTGACACATAGAAAACACAATAAATCTTATTTATATTTATTATTGTTATTATTACTACATGAAACAATAGAATATGGTGGTTAAGAATAGTGGTAGATGAGAGAAGGGGAAAGAGCACATGGAAAAGAGCTGCATGCTCTTTAAAAGCCTTAAGCCCAGAAGTATCTTGTATCATTTTTTGCTCAGATTCCAGTGGTGGGAATGAGTTATTGGCCACATTTTGAAGCAAAGGGGGATAGGGAAGAAATTGAGTCTCCAGCTGGTGTGCTGCTTCCCATGACAAATCTAGACAGACACCTGAAGAAGGACCACAACACACATTTTGGCGTAGAAACACCCATCTCAGCCACAGTGAAAGAAATATCAGTTGTCTCAACCCTGGTTTTCTGGAAGTCACAGCCTGAATTAAGCATTGTGCTTTATTTGGAAGGTACAAATCCAGTACACAGAGAATAAAGAAAGTGAGGTTGGACATGACAGGAAGTAGTTCCTGGGATGTGTTTCCATGATGGCTGCCACTCTACGGTGAGCCTCAAAGAGACAGATGTGTTGCTCAGCTCAAAAAGGGGCTGCAAATAGAAGGTGTAGTGAAAGCTTGAAGCAATCTGTAGAAGGGAGGGAGCAGAAGAGGAAGATGGAATTCATCTTCCATATTTCTTCCCATTTCCTGCTTCCCTTTGGTTAAAGGTCACCACCCAGAGTCTTTACTTGCCTGCATCTTATGGACCCTGGCCCCACTTTGGGGTGGCTATTTTAGAAAGCCAGATCCTACACCCTGCAAAGTCACATTTCAACTAGATCCAGAAGTGGTGGAAGGAGCCAAAAGATCATCTATATAATCTGGCAGCCTGGAGAGAGGATCTGGCATTCCAAGAAAGTGACCAGTCATCCTTAAGAGGTGGGACTACATGGCTCAAGCAGGTCTGTTTGTATACAGGGGCAGCTGAGATGGATTGAGTGGATGACAGGCTAGGGAGAGACTCTGAGGAGGCACCTGAGACTTCAGAAATGTGCCCAAGCTATTCACCTTGCAGAAGCAAATTAGCATTTTATGTAATGCAAACATAAAACAATATCAGCTTACAAGAAAAGTAGACTAAGTAGAAGCCATTATATTTATTGTAGCAAGATTTTAACTCAGAAATAAATGAAATGTGGGTTCATTGCTTGAAAAAGAGAGAATACTTTCTCCTCAAAAACAAACAAACAAAAAGCACACAACATCACTCTGGTGACCAAAATCACTCACAAAGGTTTATTTTTCTGAAAATCTGGTTTGATTTGGGCATGTAATATACTGAGAAATTTCACTACAGAAACAATTTCAGTTATTATTAACATCATTTATATTCATATACATAAAACCCACATCTTATAATCAAAGTATCCTCTTCTATGTTGACAGGGGCCATACTTTAGACATTAATAAGATCAGGTATCCATTCAGCACTCTTTCCTAAATCATTTTGCCCAAATGAGAATTTATAAGTGAGTTTTATCCTCCTCCATGAACAATTTTCCAGAATCAAAACCAGTTATGTGATAAAACTTAATTCCTCTAAACAGATTTTCTGTTTCAAGTTTCAGAATGATAAGGACAATCTGAGTCTATATTCTGGAATAGCAATTAATCCCAAATAAAAAATGGTAGCTAATAACCTGATTCATAAAATCTGAGCTTCATCTCTCTCTCTCTTTTTTTAAACTATATCTAGTAATAAGAGTATGAAGAGGAATGGCCAAATGATTTGTAGCCTACATACATGCCCAGCCTTCATCATGGGAACTACCATCAAGCAAAGCAGCATCTGACCTTTGATATTTTCTTAATATACATTAAAAGACTATGGACCCCAAATATCCCATAAAGAAAAATGGGAAACTTAATCTAAGTCAGAGAAAAAAATATTATAGAGAAAATACTCCATCAGTTATTATTGGGAAATAGTGAAGATGGACTAAGAGAATAATAAAAATCAGAAGTGGAAGAGACCTAGGATCAATTTTTAATGACTTCACATTGCTCCAACAAAGAGGCTTTTATGGTTTATTGTCCAAAAGTGGTAACTCTTAAATAATTCTATTTAAATATTTTCAAAATCAGTCGTTTCTATTTTAAGTTTACCCCAGAAGAGAGATATGTACATTCTTAGATTTTTAAACTCATATTTAGTCAGTTTTTAAAAAGTTTATTTTTATAATGATGTACAATATGATCCATTGGCGTCATGCAGTTCATTAGCAGACTTTTTCTTGTGTTTTATAGCTGTAGAATCAGAAATATGTTTTCTATTAAAGGATTCTTTAATTTCAGGCTTCTTGAATAAAATCTTGATTGTCTTCCAAATAAATTCAACAACTTTTCTGAACTACTTATTTCAATGTTTAACACTTAAATGCTGAAAATTTTCCTTTCTAATAATCCTTAGTTCCTACACTTGTTCTTCGAGCCTAGGTCTTTCTCCTTTAGCTTTGTGAAAATGAACTACTGATCAGGACCATTTTTACAAAGCCCTCTCTCTACTTAGTTTTCTCTTCTTGAGGTCACTGTATTTATTTGCTTTAATGTTACTCAAATAACTTTACCTTTTTCTGTCATACAAAATCTCTATTACTTGCTTTGATTGTGCCATAAGATCAGTTCTTACTTAAAATCAGTGTAAATGGAAATATTGTGCTTTCACTTCCTATGTATTTCTCACTATAAATTTCATTCTGAGATGTATTGGTTATTTTTATTTATTAGTGTATCGGACTGAATCCAGATATTTTCCATGCAGTTCACTGATTGTTTTAATAGTTCACAAATATCTGTTCAACACTTATTTTGGGCCATTTGTCTAGATTCTGGAAAAATAAAAGAACATGAGACAAACCCAGTTCTCTGATTGCATAGCTTGGAGAATGAGACATATCAAAAAGTAGTCACAATGTGTCAATAGCAAAGAGCTGTAACAAAGTATGTTTTGAAGTAGGAGAAGTGGTGGAAAAGAGTGACTGTACCTGCAGAGATAAAGGGAGCCTTGTAGAGATCTTTCCAGAGTTGCATCATGAAAATGAGCAGGATTAGGACAGATGGCAGGCAAGCAGGGTGGATTGAAGAGGGAGTTAAATGGATTCCAGGTGAAAAGGATGCATGCATACTCTTATCCCAAATGTACAGAGTTGTGAAAACAGGTTGCAATTTGGATATAGCAGCATAGCTGGTGTGGAGAAGAATTGGAGAACGAATGGAACCAAGAAGAAAGGTTAAGAGGTGATGCAAAGGAGCCTGTATACCTTACTAAAGGACCTGGACATTATTCTGTAAATAATAAATTTTCCAGAAGAAATACTGTGAGGTTTGGATTTTTAAAAAAATAAGTAAAAAATGTGGAGAATGAATGTAAAAGATTTTGACTGGTCGCAGAGGCGAGAGCTAGAAGACTTTAGGTGAGAGAAAATAAGAACTCAGATGAGGTTATGATAATGAGATGGAGAAGATGGAGCTAATTCTGGAATTAGAGCTTTTGTGCCTTTTGGGTATGAATGATAAGAGAAGGGGGGGTTAAGAAATGTTCAGGTGAAATGAGTAAAGTGATTATTAACCAAGACAAGCCATAGGGAAAAGGGGACAAGTCTGTGAAGATAATGATTCCACTGAGTTGTCTGTGCTATCCTCTAGCGATGAGGTAGAAAATACAGTTCTGGCAGAGAGGACAGAGCTGGGGGCCAGAGGAACCCACTAAGAAGTCAACACAAGACTGAAGCCCACAGGAAGCAGTGAGCTGGTAGAAAAAATGAGGGCCTAGAATAGTAAGTCAGAGGTTACCAACAATTAGGAAGTGGGAAGAAGGAGAGAAGGCAGTGATAGCAACAGAGAAGGAAGAGTATAAAAAGTGAAAGAAGAATTTGGAAAGAAAATATTTCCATAGCTGAGGGGGCTTTAAGGAAAAAGGCCAATAGAAGCTGACAGCACAGAGTTCAAGATCTTGATGGGAAACAGGGCATCAGATTGGTTTTGTTAACTTAAAACGGCCAATACATTTTAGATAAGTCAAAGAGGAGAGTAAAAGTCTGACTTCAGTGGTTAAGAAGGGAGTGGAACATGAGCAAACGAATGTGAATGCAGAACACAGAAGAATCTGGCAATAATAGAAGGAAATAGATAAGACTGAGAAAGAGTGAGATTATGGAGTTGATGCTTGCTTTGCCTCTATTTTTTTTTTTTTAACAAGAGTGACCTGAGCATGGTTATGGGCTGAAGGATAGAATCCATGTGAGAGTGGGAGAAAGTAGGAGAAAGGGACAACTCAGGAAATGCAGGACAAGCCTGGATGATATTAGGAACTAGAGAGGAATAAGCCTTGGGCTTCCTCTGAGGCAAAGCAGGACATGGCTTGTGGGTCGTTTATGGACTGTATGGCACTGCCAGGTCAGGTAATGTTGGCACTCACAAAGGTCACTGTCATGCCCAGGCATGGCAGTTCATTAGACAAGAGTCACAGGTCCAGGCCCAGAATTCTGGAGACCAGAACAGAAAGTGAGAAATGTTCACACTTACAAGAAAAAAAATAGAAAATGTGAATGTTTATTCTTGGACCTAAAAAGGTCATTGCTTTTTATGTGAATGAACTAGTAGGAGGAAAAGAAGGGCATGTGGGGGAGGCCGTATATTCTGTTGTGATCAAGAACTTGGAACTCGGAGTCAGATAAAAGTGAGTTCACATCTCAGCTGAAGCACTTCCGGAGCATGTGACCCTAGGTAAGACTCTCTGCCACTCCCTGCTTGACTTTGTTCATGTGTAAGTTAAGGCAATGGTAATATTTTTACCAGATTGTTTTAAGGAATAAATAAGATATTGTTATAAAGCTTTCATAGAGCAAGACAGGAAGCTATTATTAAAGCTTATCTTTGTTCATTTTAATTACACAGACTAAGTAGGAAAGTGGAAAGAATTGTGAATTTTCTAGCACAAACACTCCGTGATCTCTGCGAAATAGGAGCAAACCACTTGACAGGGCAAAGTTGTAAGGGCCACAGCTTTGGGAGAGAGGTGTCTTGAGGAAGAAGAGAAAATGATTAGGAACACATCAAAGGTTTGCTAGGCAGAGTCAAAGGCCCAGCTTTGAAGAAGGGCCTTTGTTTTTAATGTTGCTACCCTGAATAGTTAGAGTTATTTCTCCAGTATTAGGTGATAGGAGGAAGTTAGAGTTATTTCTCCAGTATTAGGTGATAGGAGGAAGATCAAAGAGGGACAAGCAGATGAGAGAGGTATCACTGGAAGAGAGGGCAGGTGGAGGGAGTTGTTGAAGTGACTGGATGTGGAAGGAAGTGAAGCCAAGAAGGGCTTGAGAGACCAAAAGTCACAAAAGTCAGTGATGTCAATAACATCAGGATCAAACATAACAACAGAATGGAAACATCACAGCGGTGAGGAAAACTCTGAAAGTAGGATTGTTGGATGAGAAGCAGAATTTAAACTGCAGAAGTGGAGAGGAGGTGAAGGAGTGAGGTCATGAAAATGCAAGAGACAGGGCAAAGTCGTGTGCAGGGTGCTCACAGGGATGACACCACAAGATGACAAAGAAGGACAAAGTTCCAAGTGCAATAAATCTGAGCCAGCTGTCACGGGACTGAGTTTATGATGCAGATGAGAACATTTCAAGATTGACACCACTAGACTTTGAAAACTCAGAATGCTTTTTACCCATAGGTTTCCTCTAGCTCTATATCATATGGAGTCTATAGGTAATTATGCAGAGTCTGAGGCAAACATGGGATTTATAAAGGAATAGCCACTATCTTCCTTATCCCTTGAGTCCCAGTGCCCAGCGAAGTGGCTCACATTGATTCAAAATAGGTGTTCAATAATTGTTTATTGAATGATTCCATGAAATCCCACATTCAGTCCAAATATGAGTCCATTAAACTGTTTATCACTTCCAAATCACAAACCAAAAACTGCATACCCATTTTAAAAAATACAAATCTTAATTGCTGTAAAAGTGGGCATTTTAAGACACCCAAGACTTCCTTCCAAATCACAAAAGCTAGTTGTATTTTGGTATTTTTCCTTCATTCATGAATTCAGCAAATACTAATTCGCTCAGCGACAACTATGTGCCAGGCACTGTTCCATACCTTTGGGAAAACAGTAGAGGAAAAGGGAAATGAAGCCCTAGCTCAGGGAGCTTAATTCTAGTGGGGGAAACACAGACAGTCAGCATATAAAAATATAAATGTTAATTTCAGGCAGGAGGAGGGCTGCGGTGAAATTAAAACAAGCAGTGGGATAGAGAGTAACCTGGAGTGCTTGCTGGAGCACAGCTCTTTCGTATAAGACAGTCAGACAAGACCTCCGACAAGGTGACATTTAACTAGGACCTGATGGATAAGAAGGAGCTGGCCTTGTGAAGATTGGGAAATATTCCAGGCAAACAGGTGGGGTAAAGGACCTAAGGCAAGATCAAGTTTAACAGAGAAGGACAAAAGCAAGATTAATATGTCTGTCCTGGAGTCTAGGTGCAAATTCGTATGTGTTTTAGCCTGAGTATGTTCACAGTATATATGCAATTTTCAGGGTCTGCACATCGGTTAAGAACAAACTCTGGAGTGACACTGCTTGCATTTAAATCTTAGCCCCTCATGTTCTAGCTCTGTTATCTTGGAGAATTTACCCATAGTAACCAGTAACCATTCTGGTATATTTTCTTACCTGTAACGTGGTAATAATCAGAATACCTACTTCATAAAGTTGTTAAGAATTAAATGAATTAAAAAGTTGTAAAGCACTTGGGGATGTGTTTGACCCATAAGAAGTGCTTGCTATATTTTATATATAAAATATAATGACTGCATTATATGGAGAACATAATCCCTTTTGTTACATACTCTTAAAGATTATTTTGTTGATTCTGAGTATCACCTCATTTAAGTAACTGTCTAAGAAGCATGTTGTTTTTAATTTTTCTACATCATAAATCGCTTGACAATGCACATCATTATCATGCTTTAAAATTTTCCACAATAGTAATCACCTGGATGGCAGAGTGTGAGTAAACCAATAAAACCTTTTCATGGATCAAAATATGGGGCATTTAAAGGGCATGGCTCATCTTGATGGGTTTCTCGTGAAGTTACTACTAAGTAACAAAGGAAAGGTAGGTGTGCTAGCAACATCTCTCTTGCCAGCTGAATTTATCCTGCAGAAAAGTTGTGCTTGGTTTATGCAATATTTTGAACAAAAATTATTCAGTTGCCAAAAAATAAAATCACAATTTATCATCAAAAAATCCAGATTTCTGGCTTCTGACAAATAGTCTGTTTCTATTAAGCTAATACTGTGTTTCCCCAAAAATAAGACCTACCCATAGAGTAAACCCTAGCAGGATTTCTAAGCATTTGCACAATATAAGCCCTACCCCAAATATAAGACCTAGTGATGGGCGTGGCTACGCGGTGTATCTGCACAACCCATGCATTTCCTCGTGGAGTGGTACAGAAGACGAGCAGTCCTTCTCATCTGCCCCATTGTGACAGCTACTATCCCAGAGGTGACCAGAAAGGTGTGGACAGCCCCACCAACAAGGTCGGCTCCCCCTGTAAGGTCCCGGCCATCCTGTGAGTGCTGCAAGCTGAGGCTTTGAGGGGAAAGTCTCCTCAGTGAAGTAAGGAGTGGGACCCTCCACTTTAGGTATTGTGTGTCCCCAGGGGGAAGAAGGAAAGCTGTGGCTGCCATTTTACTCAGCACTGTGAGCCTCTCTCACCCCCCACAAACACCAGAGGTTAGGAGAAAAGCTTCAGCACGAAGTCTCCTACTGAGCCCAGAGAGATCATTTCTGCTCCATTGTGCAGATTGGACCCAGTGCTCACTGGATCTCTGATAAATAAGCCAGCCCTGCTCATTTAATGAGAGCTCTATTGCTCCACATGAGAGATTGGGGCCAATGGTTCTAAAGGAAATAGAGTCACAAGATAGTCAGGATGGAATTCAGGGTTTGGAGAATTATGATGATGTCCCAGAAGAAGATGACTTAACTATATTTGAATAAATGCAGATTGTTGTATTATACTTAAAAAAAATATCATCCCCTGAAAATAAGCCTTAGAGTGTCTTCTTGAGGAAAAATAAATATATGACCCTGTCTTATTTTGGGGGAAACATGGTAGAATTAGATAAAATAGTTATGAGGCAACAAATGTGGACGCATAATTTCTTTTAATATTTTTACCATACTTTCATGTTTTATCTTAAAGTTCATGTTAAAAGCATTGTCTAAAAATATCATAAGCCATGTGTATTAAAATTTTAAAGTATTCTATGGAAAATGACTTGAGAAATGTACTGAATTTATTTATAGAGAAGCCTAGATAATTTATATATACAGAAACTTCTTGAAAAAATATTAATTTTCCAAACTGGTAAACTTTTTGTTTAATAATGGAGTTATGAAAATTTACAGTTATATAAGTGCTATTCACTTAAATCAATTGAAAATACGAAGCAGCAAATATAAGTGATATTCCTTTTATTTGATTATTATGAATTATCAGAATAAAACAACTTTTAATTAATATTAATTTTGTAATTGTGTAAAAGAAAGCATACATTATAATCTATTTGGTCTAAATTAAATTGATTAAAATTATACATATACTTATGCGTATACTCTTAAAGTCTAAAATGTGAATATATAAAAGGCATAGTTGACACAATAAATATTTATTGAGTTTATTAACATATGAAATACAAAGCTACCAGGGGACTTTGAGATTAATTAATCCACCTGCTCAATTTTCTAGATGATATATGTAGCCAGAATTTAAGTAACTTTTCTAATGTCACAAAGCTTAAACTCTGTAACAATTTTTTGCATTACATTATGATTTATTAATTTTTTCTTTTAAGTTTAATAAGTTTATGACTTAAAATGCTTTTATGTTATATTGGTGATTGAATAGCAAAATTACATATTATTGAGTAGCAGATTTAAAAACTTTTATTTTTTTAGAATTACCAAAAACACCATTTCAAAATATCAACAGTTTAAATATTAATTTTTCCTATTATCTACAATTAATGAAATAATTGTAAAAATAGACTTCTAATTTTAGATAGTTAAAATTATAAAGTCTCAAATGAAAATTTCTACAAATTATGTTTCCATTGGTGGGGGAAAAAAGGCTTTATATCATAAATATGTATAGCTACTAACTCTAAAAAATCCTATTTTCTCTGACATGACTCTCCAATGTTGTATGCTTTTTGTTCTTATTTCATTTTTGTTTACAGAAAACTGGGCACAAACCAGAAAGTGTGGATTTGCATGGAGCACATATTGAATGGACCACAGAAAAATCAAGCAGAAAGAATGTCTTTCAGGTGAGAATGTAACATATATTCAATTTATTCCTATTTCCTCTAAATCAGAGCTCTCTTGGGTAATCAGAATAAGACTACCTTCTTTTGATATGTTCATGTGCAAGAACTAGTTTTCTGAAGGTCATTATGAAAAACTGACTTGTTGAATCTTTGGTTTCTTTTGTTGTTTTTCCCTGGTGACTGGTTGCCATCTAAATACAAAATATCTATTGTGTGTTGATCAGTTTTACACACAAAAGTTGTTGAATTTTGCAATGTATTTGATTGTGGTTTGATTGTGTGTGGGGTTGAAACATAGAATGCTTGACAAATAGATTTAATATAGAATTTTCAGATATACACAAATAAGCAGTCACTAATAATAAGCTATTTTTATTCATGGACATTCCTGCCTCCAGTCATTAATTACATTCATCAGTGTAACTTATGGGGTTGGATAGGGCTGAACAGCTATAAAAAATGAATCCTTTCATATTGCATACTTTAATTTTGGAAAAAATAACTCACGATTGTGATTAATAATGACAATCATATACCATTGAATAGAAAGAACCAGATGAAATCCATGAAAGAAAAGAAATTGGAAAATATGTCATGTTACCAAAATCATGTAATTTAGCATGATTTCTATGGCAATTGATAATTTTAGATCATGGAGATTGATACTTTCCTATTTTTATATGAAATTTCATTTACTTTTATATTTCCAAAGTAACCAATAGTTTTACAGGTATATTTTAGAATGTATATCATTTAGTAGCCAGGGGAGCCAAAATTATGATAATTTTTTTTAATTAAATGTCTTCTAAGAGCATTTGGCCTTTAAAGGAAAGCCAATTCTTCTATTCTTAAATGCTGTGCTGAAATCAATATATTAGGTTTTATAGAAGCCTAGGTAGCTGACATTTCCTATCTATACTCTCACTGGGGGAAGAAAAGTTGGCTTCCAGTTTGAGCTGTACTTTCCAGATGCTAATTCAGGTATATTCAAATAATTTGGGCCCATTCAGATTATAAAAACAAAACAAAAGAAAAACATTTTAAACACATTCTGGAATAAATTATTTTTCTGGTTCTAGTTTTAATCTGGTCAGGTATAGAAATATTTTTTATCAAAAAAGAAAGTAGGAGAACATATACAATTATTATGTGTCAATTAAAAGTAGAATTTAATAAGAAAAAAGGGAGGAAGGGAGAAAAGGAGGAAGGAAGGAAGGAAGGAAGGAAGGAAGGAAGGAAGGAAGGAAGGAAGGAAGGAAGGAAGGAAGGAAGGAAGGAAGGGAGGGAGGGAGGGAGGGAGGGAGGGAGGGAGGAAGGAAGGAAGGAAGGGAGGAAGGAAGGAGAGAGATAAAAGAAAGAAAAGAAAATCAAACACAACTTGTGCAGACATCAATGGTCTAAAGCCAAAAGTGATTAGAATGTGGCTTTACAGCATCAAGAAGGAGAACCAAATTTTGCTTTAAAGTGAGGAACTACAGATCAGTGATATATCCTTTTCCACATTTCTCACTCTTTTTATTATTCTGCCATAAATAACAAAATCTAGAGGTTATAATCCTAGACTCTATGACAACCTACATGATCAACATAAGTAACTCTGGACCAGATCAGGTAAGATCAGTGGTGGAGCCTTATCATGTATTGAGGATTTAGCATCCTAGTCACCAAAGTTGTAAAAGAAAGACATTGAAATTTGACATAAACCTGATTCTTGGACAATAGAAACTCTTGGAGATGGGTCAAGCCAGTCTTTCTCAGTTCCTTCTGTAAACCTTATGAAGAGGTAAATTAGATCACAGATGAGGATGACGGTCAACTATATATGATGAATACAGGACTATAAATATCGAAGAAAAATATTTACATATAATTTGACATACCTACAACATGTAGAGATATACATTTCAACCACATATATTTATGATATCATCCTAATCTTTTTCTGAACATCGCTAACCACCTCCTGTTGCAATTTTCTACTTGACTTTTATATTTCTGAGTAGAAGTACTTCCAAAGATATTAAAATGTATTCTCACTGTTGGTAGCTTTATGGAGATGAAAATCTTGCCAGCTAGTTTTGCTTGTAATGTAACTGAGCAGCTCACGGGGCTAAGGTCTTCTTACATATGGTTTATCTTTTTTTGTATTTTACCCTTTAGTTTAGAGAAACAAGAGGTGATTATAAGGATATTATGAATAACAAAGTTAAAGAAAGATCCAAGTTTCATTTTCTGCTTCTTTATTGTGGGGTGGCGATGTATCACTTGGTTTTCTTCCATGCTGAACTCTTTTTATCACCTAAACATGTGAGCTTTGGTAAAATTTACTAATACATATCCATAGATACAGACTACGAGAGTATGCCTTTTGAGAGGAACAATATAAATAGCTTTTATAGTTCTGTTAACGAAAAAGCATTGGGAAGGATTTGCCGGAGAGCTAAATCTAGATGACTTGCATCAATATTTGATTAGATACATTAGCTGGTCTAACTCTCAAATGATCAGAATAAACATGATTATATCTCAAAAACATGGTATTAAGGCATTGTTGGATGCTTGAGTGTTTGTGAGCAGGGGTTTCATTACCTACAGAATAATGAAGTGTTCCTTCCTGACTGAAAAAGACCATCATAGCTTCAGCTGATGTGCTACATCAGAAATAGCTTTAGAATTCCAAGTTTGAATTAGGCTTGGTGTTCAATCTCAGTCTATGAATTATAGATTACAGATAGCAAATGACCATTGAGATTTTTGGTTCAAGAAAAATCAAAGAAGAGCAAAATTAGAAATAATTTAAAATTTGAAATCTGTCTTTAAAAAGTTGATGGATTAGCAGTTATATGCCACATAATTACAATGTCTGCAGAGAAATCGAACTTAAAATGAATAGAAAACCAAACAAAAATTGCACGTGCCTAAGTTATACTTGAAAGTCTCAGAAGAACACATTTGTCACACAAAAAAATGGAAGGATTTCTTTTGTTTGTACATGCTATTTGAACGTTTGAGTTGTTCATTTTCTGTTTGTTTTAAAACCTAAGTCTCCTTCATAGTCAAAAGCTCATCAAACTATTGATGTGGATTCAATCTTATTTGATCGGTACATAGTAACATAATGGTGATATTAATTATTAAGTTTTGGTGTTCAACAACTTTCAGTAAATCAAAATGATGATCATTTGCTGAGTTCTAGAAGATGTGCTTATTTTATAATAGAACAATCTTTGGCTTAATTGGTACTTCTTAGTAATAAATAATATATTAAAAGAATTAACTTCCATAAGCATATATGAATGTCATAATATGTTAATATACATATATATACATATAACATACTTGTGTATATCCACACACATCTAATAGCTTCATCTTAGGAAATAGAGTGACACACACATGAATGTAGAAATATATTTAGTATTTACAAAAAGGTCATGCAAATTCTAAGTTCAATTAGCAAATGTCCATTGCTGCTAACTTTTGTTTAATTCTACATTTATGATAATTGCCAAGGACCCTCACAAATTTGATGTTGCTTGAGAAAACATTTAGCAACCGAGTGATTTGTAATGAACTGCGGTACGAGTTTTCTTAGTTAAACTTAAGAGCAACACTAAGTCTTCATCAGGGAAAGAGTGAATAAAAAGATTTATGTTCAAATCACATGTTTTAAACATTCCTGCTAAGTGCTAGTTTGCTCTTTGGTGTTTAGCTTGAAATTTAAAGCACTAAGGATTAAAAGGATTACAACATAATCTTAAATAATCCTAAATGTCATTTACAGAGAGATAGTTGTAATAACTAAATAAAACCATGTTAAAGGATGGCAGTATTGTCAGGCAGCATCCATACATAACACAAGTGCTGTTCCTGTCACCGTCTTCTCTTTCCTGGCTGGGTACATTAGGCATTTGCAAAGTCTTTCAATAGGAAGTGCAACTAAGGAAATGGCTGCAAAATATTAATTAAATAATTATTTAAAACAATTTTTTTTTTAGCTTTTAATATCTTCTTGTTTCAAAATTGAAGGGAAGTTTTCACTTAGATGTTCTTTCTTCCTTCGAACAGAAGGCTCTCTGGTTAAATATTTTTGAGTCGTAGGGAACCAGCGGTCTCAGGTATGGCCACATGTGGTATTTCAGATCCCCAAGTGTGGCCCCTCCACTGAATCCAAACTTCACAGAACAAAATGTTCTGTACAATCTGGATTCAGTCGAGGGGCTGCACTTAAGGATCAGGAAGGCCACATGTGGCCCAAGACACCCCCCTGCCCCGTTAGTAAATATATGAGAGTCCCAAAGCACTATAATTAATTTCATGCCATTTAATTTAGTACTTAAATATTCCTTACTTAAATATTCTGTCATGTAAATTGCTTTTGTCTCCCCAAAGAAAATATAAAGACAGAAACTATATCCCATAGTGCCTTCTACTTACTAAACCAGAGGACTGGACACTTTTTAGCTCAATAAATTGTTACTTGTAAGGCTAGAGTTGTATTTCTTCAGAAAAAACAAAATGAAAAAAAAAAAAGGACAAAAAAATTCACTTTTGTGAAACATTTTGCAAAATTATACTCACAATATAGGCCTTTTACTCTAATTTCCATGGTATAAACAGGGAGTAAAGAATAAGTTAACTATCTCTTTCCTCCATCCTTTTCATTACCAAGTATAAGACAGTAGATAATTATTCATTTAAAATAATTAAATCATTTCCACTCTAAAGATCTACCTTTTCTCATAGCCAGATAGTGACTAAGCCTCAATTTTCCTGAGTTTCCTTTAAAATAAAATGTTTAAGATGTGCCTTGGGCTCTCCTATGGATTACATGCTTTAAGTAGGCTAATTCTACCAATTAATGAATTGTGGCTGATTAAGAATATATCAATTGCCTGCTTGAAAGGCAGAAAATATTAAATGACTCAAGAAGATGAAAGTCTCTTCACCTCCCTGCACTACCAATTTATAACCTCAGCAAATATCATGGTCAAATTTCCTGGATTTCAGATTTTTTTTTCAATATATAAAAAATGTCTCTCAGGGGACAGGTCCTGTCTCTAAAAGTATAGTAAACCTCGAAATAGATTTATCATTACTCATATTACTTTTCCGACTTTGGATGGAGTCTTCTGACTGTAATGTATATTAAGCATTTTCATGTAATATTTTCCATGGATATGCATTACATTCAAGCATAATTTGATTGTTCTTCCTGATCTGAATATGTCTTAGCTTAAAATGTTTAAGTACTACTTAAGTTTATTAATGCAAAGATAATTTAATAGCATCTTGGAAAATGTCATTTTAAACCAAAAGGAAAACTACTGCTATTTTGCTTTTATCCATTTCCTTGTGTTAAAAGTGGTGGTTTAAAATAAATCTGAGCTTTTACCAATTTTCTCTTTCATTTTTCAAAGCTTGTAGTTAGGCTAAATGTAAAAGGATGATTCTTCATATTCATACATGCATTAGATTTTGAGTAAAGCTGGTTTCACTTTAGAGAATTACTCAAAGTATCTTAAAAGAAATGACATTAAAAATAAACCAGAGCAAGAGAAGTATTAATGTCTAATGCAGTTGTTTTTTGCTTTATAGTTTGACCCCAATCATTTTAACTACTTATTAGATATTCATCCATCATTTAGGAAAGTCTGGGGATGTGTGTTCCAGTTTGGGCTATGTCAGTTGGAACTTTATATAGAACGCCTTATATATAACCCCTCCTTCAACCTGAAGTCACACCAAGGAAATAAGAGAGAACAGTCCTTACCTAACCTGCCTCCCATGTGTATTAATGTGAAAATGAAGCAATCCTGTATTTGGTATATTTGAAAGCAACTACAAAGGAGCAATTTTAGTATAAAGACAACAAGGTGTCATTATTCATCTACTAACCATGTTATCTCACAACATTTTGAGGGAATTTCCAGATGAGGACTTTAGAAGAATCTGGATGAGGGAGGTACATATCTGTGAGATGCAACTCAGAATTTCTGCTCTAGTTCTATTCTTTCTACGGCCTTCTGGACTTATCAATAGACTAAGATTTAATACACCAGGAGACAATCTTTCATTCATTGTGTAACTAAAAACATATGTTCTCAAATCTTACTTAAGTTATTTTAACATTCTATTCTTATAAACTGTCATGGATGTAATATCTAATCAATATACGTTAATTGATCAATGACACACACATAATACTTAAAGAAAAGCGTTACTCTGAAAGTCCTACCAAGCTATTAATAGGAATTTGCAAATATTAATATTTTCCTACATAGATATCAGGCCAATACTTTTTCTCTGAAAAGAGACATGATTATTTTTATGTTTTTGGCTTCACTATTGTGAGTGAGATTGTATATATTTTGCATGAAGAGAGGGGTATAATTTTATAATAGAAGCTTTGCCAGGGATATATAAAGATTGACTGCAAAGGAGAAAGCCTAGGGACAGGAAATAAAAGTGATTGTAAGAAACTAGGTGAGAAAGATAGGGCATGTCAGTTTTGACTTGTAAGAGAAGAAACAGAAGCAAGAACCTGGATGGAAAGTACACTCCCCAAATGAAGGACATGCCTATTGGTTCAGATCATATGCCTTGGGAACCACTGTCTTATTGCAGGTTTGATTTTTGAGAAATAATAAAGCTCTGCTTTAATAAGTATGATGTAATCTGGACATTGGTAATTAAAAGATATAAGAAATATATTGTTAGGGAAAATAATACCAATTTTATGTTGCCTGGGTGATTCTGTGAATCTCACTCTAGGCAAAGCCTTAGACTCCAAGGTTATTGTACCTATCTGCATACCTTCAGTATTCCACTAACTACTAAGGGGCGTGATGCAATGCTACTGCATTCATTTCTCTTTGAACTTTCATCAAAGCAGAATGCACCTGGATGGCAGTAAATATTGACAATGATTATATTAGTACATACTGGTCCCAAATTAGTCAAGGGAACCAAGATTTTCAGTTTCCAAAATAAGATAAAATGAATCAAATTAAAAATGAAAGAAAAAAATTGGCTTCTTCAGAACAGATACATGTGACTTAAAGAACTTAGATGGCTGGTTAGCTCACCTCATATTGCCTTCTGAAATAGCTGGCTACCTGTGCTCAAAGATGTGAGTCGTGTGCATTTGGACTACATTCTGGGTTTTAGTCTGACAGCAGGCTACACGCAACATGCCATGCTTCATTTATTGACATCGTGCTATGCATCCCGTTGTCTCCTGGAATACTCTGTTTCTTGGTGTTTTGGTGGAGCCGGTATGATGGTGGCTGTGCCATCATCCATGGGATCTTATGGCTAGCAGGGTAGTTTCCCTGTGTCCATATGACCAGAGTGAGGCTAACTAAGCCACGTGGGGAACAAACCTGGGACTTCAGGCGGTGCACACCAACCTAAGCAAAAGAAACCACTGCCCCTGAGGGATTTCATGGGGGTCAAAGCAAAATCAACAAGTGTTACGGTTTTTCCATTTGTGACTTTCATCTTGTATAAAGCACAGAAAATATTACATTGACGCTGGCAAGATAATATTCAAACCAAGAAATTCCTTTCCTGTATGTGTTTCAAAATTCTTATTTTATATTTTGTAAAGAGAGTAGCCATGTTTATTTCATGCTGTGTATGATTTTTTAATAACAAACAGGCCTATTCCAGAAAGAGGAACAATTTAATCCCTAAAGCTGGTACATAATAGATGGGGCCAGCAAATGGTATCACATTTTACAGCTTGTCCATAAGGAGGACGCAGGGTGAAATAAAATTGAGTGCTTTTGGATAGCGTAGGATCACTGGCAGATAAATAGCTGATGCTATTCAGTTTTTAGAAACATAAGGTAATGAGGCTGGATCTGAAGTCAAGAGAAAAAATACATATATATTCACAGTGTTTATACACCACAAGCCACTGAGCAGGGGGAAAATCTGGGCAGTGGTGAGCAAAACTCTGAAACCTCAGAGCAATGTTTAAAGCAGTACAAGAAAATAACAAAGCAAGCATCCATAAACAAAGGCTTGAAATGAACACACACACACACACACACACACACAAATACAAAGTTTAAGATGAAAGGAAAATGCCAGCACTCTTGCAGAACTGGAGAAGCCACTTGTGGAATCTGTGCATCGAGTCTTTCAATATATGAGTTAAACATGTTACTAAAAATTTAGTAGAAAATAAATATTCAAGAGCAAGGATATGAAACACTGCAGGGCAGTTAAGGATTCTTGGTATTTGAAGAGGGGAGGAAGCTGCTCTTTTATCTTAACAAAACAGGATGTTGAGGGATGGCCCAAAGTGAAACAATGAAATGAGATGCCTGATCTTGGGGAAAAATCAGGAAGGAAGCTGTTTGAATTCTTTTCAGATAACAGATCGATATGAGGTGACTTGACCAAGAGAGGGACATTCACACGGAGGGTTCAGATGCATTTCTTTTTAGCAGAGAGCTATTATTAATACATTCTTGACCTCTGCCTCACCAATTTACCTAACATTTCATTTCCAGTCCTGGGAGGAATCCCATCAGTCTCACTTCCTGGGTGAACATGTGCAAACCAAAAATTTTACAGTGTCAAAATTAACAAATTGCTGCAATTGCTCCAAAACAGAAAGAAACCCTGATAGTGAGAACTCCCCTCCTAAGTAACTTAGAAAGACCTTGATCATTTTGGTTTTTTTCTCTTTTGGAAGTTGAATTTAAGCAACGCTTCATTTTCAAAATTCCCACACCCTTGATCAAGAAAGAGACGAGCTTCTGGTATTTGAGATCTGTGATAGATTTGAAATCAATTCGTGGAAAGGGAGGTTATGAACACACTCTTTCCTTGTGCAGGATGCAGTGAAGACGGTGGCAGAAAATTACGTGAAACCCTTCTCTTTTGACAGCTATACTGGAACATTTACAACCGCAGATGTTATTTGTCCATCAGAAAGGAAAATATTTCTTTCGAGCCACAGGCATTTTTTCTACCACAGTATCAAAATGTAATTCAACAGCAACGTAATGTTTAACGCATAGGAAAATAAATATTTTGGGAGGACCCGGATACTCAAAAAACAAATGGACCTCACAAAATATAACTGGTGATGTAAAAAAAAAGGGCTGGCTTCATTACAAATAAATTTGTTCTTTTACTAAAGTAAGGATTGTTCTATAATTAACAGGAAATCTTAGATGGACTGTACTGAATGCTGCATTATTCATAAAAGCATTGCTGCCATCTGGTGGCTAGTTGGCGTTTTAGCACTGACTTCGCGGATTTGATTTTGACTGGGTGCTCTTGGGAGGTATTCAAAGACCTTTATGTGGCAAAATATAAATGCAAACATCGGCTGGTCCTAGATGTCATTCATCTGATGGCGGTCCTTTCTCCCTGTCCGGTGGAAGAGTGGAGAATTCCGGGGAGGCAATGAAATACTTGAATATCTTTTGTTCTGAACGTGAAAGTGTATTTTGCATGGCTAATTTGAGGAAGTTACTCTTGGCTGTTGCTGACTGATGAATTTTATTGACACTCATTTCTGTTGGCAAATAAATAAGTATGTACTCAAATATTAGGAAGATTTATTGAATCTAAAGCTATGTTATTTGGCTTAAATAAGAATATATATGAGATTCTATAATCCCCTCATTTGGATCCAAGCATGAATTTTTAAAGTTATCACTCACTGAGTTTGACTTTGGAAATAATACAATTTATAATGTCAAAAAAAGAAAAAAATGTATAGAGCTTCATAAAACTCAAGATTCCTTCCCATTCAATTGTAATCTGATTAGTTGTTAATGACTCAGGAACCTATAAAGTAATCTTTCTTTGTGGATTTACAAATTAAATAACAAATATTATTCAGCTCACATTGCACTTATCTTGAAAATAAAATAGTTAAAATGTAATTTAAGAAATTTTGATGCTTCTCAAGCATCAGTGCATTAACTCATTCTTAATCAGAACTAATTAGGTTATCTTTGCAATGTTAGCATGCTTTAAGTTTCTAATCATTATAGACTGTCTCATTGTATGTAGTGAAAATCCTGACCCTTAAAATGGCTGTTTAGATAGATCACAAGTCTTTGAAGATTATAGGAGATAATGAATTAAATTTGCCCCAGGAGGGAAGTTGAAGTTTTATTCTGAATTCTCAGTGATGATATTTAATAGTTAATATTCAGTTTCTAGTGACTATTTCCCTATGTTATTAAACCACCTATGCTATAGTTAAAGCCAGATAACAAAGACCCATTGCACTAAATCTGGATAATTATAATACTGGATGAATATTATTCTTTACATGAAAACTTGGAAATGCCTATTTTTAACTTTTGAATTTTATTTGAAAATTCATGGGTTTGGTTTTCACTTTGTAAATACATAGTTGATATTATCTTTGTAATTAGCTACTTTTGCCACTTTAAACATTTCCTTCTTCAAAACATAATTTGGCTCATGGAAGAACATTGCTCATCTTCTCTGGGATGATGGCTCGATTTCCCACCCCTCCTTTCTTCTCTATTCCACCCACATTTAGGAAGAGAATATGAACAACAATAAAACCTTGCAAAGAAAGTAAAATCAATACTGCTTATGTCCCTGTCTCTTTCATCTGTAAGTATAAAATTTCAAGTAAATTATTCTCCTAATAGACTTGGATACAACTTTATGGTGGTTTCTAATGGCTCCATAATAGAGATAGTAAACCCTGTAGCTATGGTCAGGATGCCCCAGGTTTTAGTCATAAGTTGCTAATGTTTGTTTCAATAACATTTGCTCTTTGGCAGCTTTTACAGCTACTTAACACTAAATTCCCATTTAGTCAGGAGGATCATTCATATACTGTAATGAATGATGTCACCTTAAATCCTTTAGTATGTAATTGCTGCATGTTACATTTTATGGTGGGGCATTTGATAGTGTATTTGTTTATGCTAAATTTTATGACAGTGACAGCTGTATCTCAGTGGAGGAATGATCCTTTTCTTTCATAGGAAGCTAGCTTCAAATCTCTTTAAGCAAATAGTTTTGTCATATATGCCCTTGGCTTAGGCCAAGTTCCCCTGAAAGCAAAGTTTGAGACTAGGAATTATGTTGCAGCTAGTTTGTTTGGGAGGTGATCTGCAGAAAGTAAATATTAAGGACTAGCAAGAAAGAAACAGAAGGAAGAAAAAGGCCATTATTGAGGGGGTCACGGGGTGGTTAGGATGCTTGCCAGAATTTTGCACCTAAGGATTGGCAGGAGGAAGCATTTGTTCATTAGCTTCTGACTCCTTTGGTTTATGGTTGCCTCAGGAAGGGATAACATCTTTAGATCTTCTTGAGTTTCAGCCTGTCCATGGGTGAGTGTGTCAAGAAGGCTCTTTCAGGTTTCATACTCTGTAGGACCAGAAAAATCCATAGCAGAAAGTAAAATGCTGAGGCAAGATGCAGTCGGTACAATGGGAGTTGAAGCCCACAGAGAACTGGTTACACCAGCTGCAGCTGTAGTCACAGATAAAGCAAAGAGGGTGTGAGGCAGGATGCAAGAAGTATCTGCTGCAATTTACCCCTCGTGATGTTTAAATTTACTTATACCTCATGTTAAATCTAATCCGTTGCTAAATCTTCAAGATGGTGATTGGCCTCAATCTCTACAAAAGAGCTAATACAAAATGTTAGTGGAGAAAGCATCACTCCTTTGCTGCAAGAGTGTATGAGGCCATATTTGATATTTATCATCTACCTCCTCTGCCACTCATTCTAGATTTTCCTCTTCCTCAGCCAGGACTGTCACTAGTCTCTTGTACTTGCCTGACGGAGTCAATCAAACCTTTGTATCTGAGGGGTCTGAGCTGTTGACATTTCCAGGCTTTCTTCACTACATTTGATAGTTCATTCATGAATCACCTGAGTTCCAGAATCATTCTTCCTGCTGCCACTGTGCAGAACCAACCTTACCTTGCTTGCTGGTCCACATCTCAAGTACCCACAGTTACCAAGCAGCGGCCAAGCCTTTAAGTTCATCATACTGTTACTAATTCCTGTTAAAAATAAACCTCTTCCCCCTTCCAAGAGCAAGAATTTCTAATCCACCAGATTCAAAGTTGCAAAGCTCAGAAGCCTAAATGCTGTACATGGGTTAGCATAGGGGCTACTCTTACTTCTATTATACGTTTTGGTCCATAGCCCCATATATTCCAGCTGCTTGGGACACGGTGTCATGTAACGGTATGTCTTCATGATGTGCCATGCATTGAATCAGTCAATATATTATATCTTGGAATACAGAATCCCAAGCAAACAGGGTCTTATGCCCAAGCTACTATCTTAGCTGAGACAATAAGAGGCCATTCCATTATTCTCTTAGGTGGATTGCTTCCAATTTATATGGTGGGTAGTAAGAACGGTGGATCCCAGAATCATCTGCCTGGTGTTGCATTTCCTTCACTCCCTTGGTTTGAGGCAATGTTGTGATTGACCCTATGTTGCTAATTCAGCATTCTTCAAATTCTGGAATGGTAGGGCAGGCAGAGGCACCATAGACAGAGAAGACAGACCCATATCTAGAGTTTATGTCAATTCCAGTGTTAGTGAATCACTGCTTCCACAAGGATGGAAGGGGTCCACTGTAGTCAGTTTGCCATCCAGCACCTGGCTGGTCTTAAAGAGCTCAGGGTCTGCCTCTGCTGCTGGAAGATTATGCAATAAGCAGTGGTAGGGCTTTTATCAGTTGGTGAGAAAGACCATGATGTTGAGTTTGTGCAAAGTCTCCATTCCTGTACCATGGCCACTCCATTCGTGGGCCAATTGTGCAAATCCTAAGTGGCTAAAGAGGGGCTAGAGAACTTCAACTGATGTAGTCGTCTGGTGCAGTGGCATACTCTCTGGTAGACATGAGACATTAAGAAGAGGCACAAAAGTCTTTAGGCTCTAGACCCACTGTCTTGAATCCTCTGACATTAGCCAGATATCCTTGTCTCCAGTCTTCCAGGCTGTCTTCTTCCAGGCCTCTGACCAACAAACAAAGCCATCCTGTACTGCCTGGAAATCAATCTCTATGTTCTTACCTCAGGCTACCCTACTGCAAGTTTGCTGCTGCATCTCTGACCTGTGGCAGGATTTCTCCTCACAACTGTCCTACAAGTTCACCCAGGATGGGCCCATGGTACAGCTGAAGTCCATTTTTTTTTTTTTTTTGGTGCTCACCAACATATTGAGCTGACCCTTCCATGAATCAGGCTTGAGATTTTTGAATACTTTTTTTTTCCATCCTTCACCAGCTGCCTTCAAGAACCTCCCTGAGGTCATAGGAGAAAGCTCAGGGAGAGGCAGTGGTATAACACTGACAGGTATAATGGACATTTGAGCCATCTGTTCGTGGAACTCACTTAGAGCTTTGGACTCGCTTGGGCCAAATTCTGAATATAGCATTTTTATCCATAGATTGTTCCCCAATCTATGATTCCATGGATTTGACAATACCTGGGTCAATATGGGAAGCTGAATTCACATGTTATAGTTTGCTTGATATCTTATAATCAGATGCTCCTGATTGTGGATGACCCAGGAATAAACCAAGAGGTCCTTTTCAATCGGTGAGGACTTTCTTTGCTACAAAAGGCAAAGCCTTCCACCAGAATCCTATGTGCCTTTGTTGTGAGGCTCTTAGTATAATATACCACAAGCTCCACAGTAGCATTATACTCCAATTCCTCATTAAATTTTCTGAATCATACCACCCAAGACTCAAAGAACTTGCACCACAACCTGGACTTGCTGAATCCTGGACTTGGTAAGTTATGGATAGCCACAGAATGACATCCAGAAATACTCCTATTGCCCAATGTACTGACTCACATAGTGGAGGTCTGGAACTTGTGTTCATATCACCATATGAGAATATGTAAAGCAGCCCAGATTCCAGATTGTGAGAAAATAAATCGTTGTTTTAAACTACTAAATTTTGGGCTAGTTTGTTATAGAGCAATAGCTAATTGATACAAGTAATATATCTATAGATATAACTCAATAGTGTGGCTTTTAATGAGAAATGGTAATATATTTGAAAGTAAAGTTCAACTGATAAATAAGATATTTTAAAAGGTAATGGGACCACAGTTCACGGTGTCAGCTTCTAACACTCAATTACTAAGGACTAGCTCCTTATAGGCTTGTAGAGAAAATGCAGGTATTGGCATTTCATCTGGTCATGTAGCTTTTTTATTACTCAGTTTGTTTATAGAAATAGCTGCCTAACAAAGTTAACTTCCAGGAAGGATGCCAGGTTACACAGAATCATACCAGAGTCTTAGAATCACATTGGGCTTTCACCCAAAGTTTTTGCAACATTAGGTGGAGGCAACATAATTTAGCTTGAAAAGTTGCAAGGGAAAAAAATGACAGAAAATGCTCACAAAACAGTGCGTTCAGAGTCTTCAAGATAGTATCTTTCTTGGCCTCTTGAAAATCAGAGAAAATTGTATATC